>PVHY01017793.1:0-30595 GCA_004024945.1 Uropsilus gracilis
GTGTGTGTGTGTGTGTGTGTGTTTTGTTGTTGTTGTTGTTTGTATTTTTTACCCCGGGGCTTTCCCACTTCACTAACATTTGTTAACTATCCTGATCTTTTGTGCTCTTCACCTCCCCTACATTCTTCCCCCTCCTCCTCTCTCACTCCATGGTTCAGTCCCATTGGTTGTTTTCATTTTTTCTTATTTGTTTGTTTGTTTTTCCCTATATCCATCATAAAAGTGAGGCCATCCTATACTTCTCTTTTTCTTTTTGACTTATTTCTGCTAATATGAGTCATTCTAGTTCCATCCACGTTGCTGCAAACGACATGTGTTTGTCCTCCTTGATGGATGCGTAGTATTCCATTGCATATATGTACCACATTTTTTTCAGCCAATCATCTGTTTGGGGGCATTTGGTTTGTTTCCATTTCCTTGCAACTGTAAACAGGGCTGCAATGAACATGCGCATATATGTGTCCTTTTGAATTAATGTCTTCATGTCCTCTGGGTAGATTCCTAGTAGTGGGATTGCTGGATTGAATGGTTAGTCCACTTTGAATTGTTTGAGGTTCCTCAATGTGGTTTTAATTTGCATTTCCCTGATTATTAGTGATGTGGAGAATTTTTTCATATGCCTGTTAGCCATCTGTAGCTCCTCTTTGGTGAAGTGTCTTTTTAGTTCTTCTCCCCATTTTTTGATTGGGTTTTTTGCTTTGTTTTTGTTGAGTTGTAGGAGCTCTTTGTGGATCTTTGTTATCAGACCCTTGTCACTTGTCTGGAGGGCAAAAATTTTCTCCCAGTTGGTTGGGTTTCTTTTTGTTTTGTTTATTGTCTTTTGCTGAACAGAAACTTTTTAGTTTTATATAGTCCCAGGTGTTTATGTTTTCCTTCATTTTTTTGCCGGCCATAGTTGTTTCCCCAAATGGATTTCTGAGGTGAAATTCATGAAGGGTTTTGCCCAGGTTTTCTTCTATGTATTTTATGGTTGCTGGTCTCACTTCCAGGTCCTTTATCCATTTCGAGTTAATTTTTGTACAGGGTGTGAGGGTGTTACCCTGGTCCATTTTTTTTTACAAGTTTTGATCCAGTTTTCCCAGCACCATTTACTGAAGAGGCTATCCTTGTTCCAGGGTATGTTTTTTGCCCCTTTGTCAAAGATTAATTGACTGTATATGTGTGGTTTTATTTCTGGATATTCAATTCTGATCCATTAGTCTGTTTGTCTGTTTTTGTACCAGTGCCATGCTGTTTTAAGTATTACGGCTTTGTGGTACAGTTTCTCATTGGCTTTTGTTATCATAATAATAATGGTCTCATAAGATGAATTTTCAAATATTCCATCTTCCTCAAATTTTTGTTAGAATTTGAAGAGGATAGGTATTATTTTATCCCTTAGGGTTTGGTAGAACTGAATATTGTAATTTTATGGCCCTGGACTTTTGATTTTGGAAGACTTGATTACTGTTTTAATATCCTTGCTTTTAACTCATCTCTTTAGGTTATATCTTCCTGATTCAATTTCTGAAAATTTTTCCATTTCTTCTAGGTTATTCAACTTACTGACATATAGATTTTCTATTTGAGAGTTCTGCTGTAAATTCACTTTCATTTCTGATTCTACTGATTAGCATGTTCCCCCTTATCTTCTTAGCTCAGTAAGAGGTTTGTTTATTTTGACAAAAAACAGATTTGGGTTTCATTTATCCTTTAAACTGTCTTTTATATTTCCTATTTCATTTATTTCTGCTCCAATTTTTATTATACCTTTGAATAGTTTCCAGTTTCATTTGTTCTCCTTTTTCTAGTTGCTTAAGTTATTAGGTTCTTGTACTCATTTGAGATCATTCTTATTTCTTGATGTAAGTGCATATTGTATATGCAGCACCCCATAGCTTTTAATAGTTCATCTTTGCTTTCATTTGTCTATAGATATATCCTAATTTCTCTTTTGATTTCCTCTTTAGTCTAACATTCATTCAATCGTATGTTCAGTTTCCACACATTTGAGACTTTCCTTTTGTGGTTAGTTTCTAGTTTGCTATCTTTGTAATCAAAGAAAATACTTGATATGCTATCAATCTGCATGAATGTACTGATATTTCTTTAGTGACCCAACATATGGCCTTTCCTCAAGAATATTTCATATGCACTTAAGAAGAATGTGTACTCAGCTTAACTGGTTTGGAATACCCTGTAAATATCTACTAAACACATCTGGTCAAATTCTTCGTTTAACACTGTTGTTTTATTTTGATTTTTCTGCCGGCTTGGTTTGTCCATTGTTTCATATGGGGTATTAAAGTCACCTACTTCTGTGATGTTAATATCAATGTGTGTTTCTAAGTTTGTTGATAGTTACTTAATATATTTTGATTCTCTTTTGTTTGGAGTATTATGTCTTCCTGATGCATTGATTCCTTAATTATTATATAAAAGCCCTCCTTGTCTCTTGTTACCTTTTTAGCTGAAAGTTCAATTAATTTGACATAAATATGTCTTCCCCTGTTCTTTATGGGGTATGATTTGCTTGTAGGATTGTTTTTCTAACCTTTTATTTTGAAATCAAGTTCAACCCTAGTGTGCTGTGTCTGTTGCAAATAGAGGAAAGTTGTATTTTGTTTTTGATTCAACTAGTCACTCTGAGTCTTTTATATTAAGGCTTTCTATTGTAATTTAATATGAGGGCCTTCTATTGTAATTTAATATTTGTTTATCTGATTCTATCTATTCTTTTTCATTTCTTTTTGTAGACTTTCTTTGATTTAGATAGAAGAACTTCTATTTAATATTTCATATACTATTGCAATCATTTTACCTGTAGAGCTTCTCTTAAATAATCTGATGAAAACATAATGGAATTGCCTTTATAGGTAACTTGCATTTTTTTCCCTAGCCAACTTCAATATTCATTCTTTGTATTGAACTCTTAGTAGTTTCACTACTGTATGTCTTATTTCAGATCTCTTTGTATTTAAGTAAGTAGTCGTTCCTTCAACTTTATTTATATCTAACGTCTTCCCCAGACATTATTTATTATTTCTTTGTGTAAACTCTCTGTGGTCTTGAACTTGAAAATGATGAATTTGTTCCATTCTTTAAGCATCTGTTCCCAGTTTTATATTTCTGATGCAATTGTATTACTAGCTCATTTTTGCTTTCTTTCTCACACTCATACAGAGAAATACTATGCAAATGTGACCACATGAAGGTTTTTAATATCCATACAAAGTAGATGAGAATGAAACAAAACATAACTAGAGATCTAGGGAATCTGAAATTTCCATCTGTTTTTACCAAACAGACTTGGCACTGCACTCTTACCAAATTAATTTCTCATTTTACAATATGGGTTTCTACCTTAATAATGTGATACTATCAGTACTATCACAAGACCTGCTTTTATGGAAAACTGAATTGCCAAACATTAGACCAATACATTTTCCAATCCCAAGGGTGTCATTTCCTTCAAACTGTATGTGAATGATTTCCCATGAAGTTACACAATGCACAGCCTATACAACTGCATGCAGTAACCATAGCCAATAGAATAGGAAACTTACTTAGATGTAAATTTAATTAAGTATTGAAATCGTTTGATATAAAATTCTTTATATTGCTAATTGACTACAATAACCTAGTATAAGCTTTACGAGAGTATGTCATATAAATATTGATATTGTAAGGATCCTGACTGATTGAGATGCTATATGTGTTGACATTGTAATGACATCAACTGATGAAAGGTGGGTGAACAGAGATAGAGACATTTAAGTAATCAATTAAAATGAAGCAATTTATTTATAAAGACTTTGATAAAATAGATATTTGAAAAGTAAGGATTGATTAAAAATCTAGCTAGTGGGTAAAGAAGTCATTTCTAAATCAAAATTAACAGATAGTCCTTGTAATATGCCTCTGGAAATTGGTAAATATAGGTACTGTATGTGAGGCAATCTGAGATGTGATGGACTCCATGCCAGCAGTGCTAAAACCTTCTGCAAGATTTGGCAAGAACTAATGGGAACTCTTAACCTGTGAAGTAGCAACTTTACTTCTTGCATATGGACAGCTACCAGGAAGTCTCTGGACCACATACACCAATTGGCATGTCAAGAAATCCAGCACCTTTTCTGCCAATTGAATTGTATGCTTATATTGTGGATTGTGGATTCTCCCTAATAAATTCATAATGTGGTTAATATGCATTTGGCTTCAGTCTTAAATGAAATCTTCTTGTTTCATGGAGTTTAGCACTCTAGAGATATCAAATCTAATAAAAACAGAGTATGACTTTAACAGCAGTTAAACAAACTGTTTAACTCCTGGAAGGAATCTTGACAAGACAAATATATTTTTGTGTTTGGATATTAATTTAGTGAGCTAAATAGAGCTTATTTACACAGAAGAAATAGGCTTGGGACCTCCTAACCCTAACCCTTCCCATGGGAGACTATTTATTTATTTATTTATTTATTTATTTATTTATTTATTTATTTATTTATTTATTTATTTATTTATTTATTTGCTTGCTTGCTTGCTTGCTTGCTTGCTTGCTTTTAGGAAACAGGAAGATTTAGTGTTCCTTCTTCAACTATTTCACAAGCAACTTTCGTTCATATACATTTGTGGTTCTGAGAATGGAATTTGCAAACACTGCTTGAACCCCCATCTCTGCCACTGAGATGTATAACTTCTTTAAGTTCTGATTATTTTTTATCTTCATAATAGGATTAATAGAATAACTACCCATGATGCTTTTATGAGATGGAATTGAGATGTAAAAGAAATAATAAAGTGACCCTATAAAGCAAATATTCAATAGATGATGTGGATCACAATGACTATGATAATAAAGAAAAGAGGAGGACAAAAAGAGAGAAAAGATTTTTTTATAATAAAGATAATGGTTGAATTCATTTTTATGGCCAACAACCTAGAAGAATAAAGTCTGCCATGTTATAGATCCTCCAACTCTTTGTTAAATTAAAATAAATAGCACATTTATCCCAGGGAGCCACAATACATTTGCTTTATATCTTTCCCAAAATCAGAAAAATGCTTTTCCTCCAAAAGTATGTATGAATAATAGGAAAGCCTACAAAAGGAAAATGTAAACTAGATAATTTGGGATGCTTATTAGAAAACTTCATGATGAAAATAATTACTAATTATAACAACTACATTTATTATCTTTATATCACAATTGAGAGAAAAGTGTCAAGGTCAGTGAAAACCATAGAGTTGAAGTAGAAAACCTGGCATCCTTAAGAGGTAATTGGGTATTCTTACCGAGTTACCTCTCATTAGATTTGATGTAATTGTTTTTAAAACGTCAAGACATAATGACAAGCATGTATTTCAATATAACCCTGATGCAATAATCAAAAGGACATTTAAAATTCACTGTACAATTACATTCCCATTAAACCTAAGTTAACTACCCATTTGAGTCACTAAATCTAATCTGTTACCTTGCAACACACAGCCAGCATGTTTCTATCATGCTTGAATCATAACAAGACTTTACTCATGACTTTGGGAAAAGTTGCTGCAATAATATTTTAACAAGGGTCAGGGTGTACGTGCAACAGCAATTTGCCTGCAGATTAACTGAGATTCCAGTTTTACCACGTATTATCACATCAGTAATAGGAAAAAAGACAGGACCACTTGATTCATGCAAGTTATAGGCAGCCTGAAACATGTCACTTGTTCTTTCTACTTAATCATGACAAGATCTTAAACTATCTCATGTTTTTACACTCAAAAATCTGACTTCAAGGATCCTCATTTTCTGTGGAAAACTTCTGAGAGATCAACCGAGATGTTCCCTTGTTTGCATTTCTCCACCCATCACAATGCACACTTCAAAAGAGTCCAAAATGGTGCTGGCTTCATGGCATTCAAAATACTGTGCTTAAGTCTTAAGAGGAAATGGCTTTGAAAAGACAACCATCAAATGCTCCCAAGGCAGCAACAGAAAGAAAAGACCCTGTGGGGGAGATGCGGGCACATCCAGCTGTGGAGGGAAGCTGCATGATGGATGGCTTCCACAGGGGACAATGAAGGGCCGGAGGGATAGGTCTTTGTTCCACAGTCCTGCACCCTCTCCTTTGACCTGCCCTGCTGACCTGTATGCTTGTGCACATGGCAGGGATGCTCTGGTCCCTTGCAAATGAAGGCCCAGCATAATCGCTGAAGCAAAGGGCCCATTGCCTGCTGCTCCCCTACCACATTTCCATGCCATCCAGCCAGATGGTGACACAGTTGAAGATGGAGGCCTGGACTACAGAAGACAAGGCTTCCAATCTGCAGACCCATTTCAGGATTAGCACAAATCAATTGCACTGAAATTTAAGAGCTGGGGGGAGGGGAGAGAAAAGAATAAACAATCCCACCCAGGAGGTTACTTCAGGCATAGTGTTCCCAGGGATATTTCAAATTCAAAGAAGGAGGACAGACAGGCAATCACAAGAAACTCAGAATGTTCCTCTTGTGCCTACAATTGCTGGTCAGTTTTGCAGGTGTAAAAGGTAGAACTAAGCCCTTGGCATACCTAACCACTCTGATTTCATTATTCACATAAATAAAACATATTAGTATTTTGGGTGCTTCCTAGTCATGAGAGTCTCATTAAAACAAATAAATTTTAAAACATAATGGAGAAGAAAAATACTGCATGATCCCACTGATATGTAGGGGTAAAAAACTGAATTCATAAACTCAGAGTAGAATAAAGGTTACAAGGATGGAGCTGGGTATGGAAAGGAAAAATGATGGCGAAAAGGTAAAAGTTGTAGTTATGTATGGTATGTTATAGAGATCAAATGCATAACATCATGAAGATGGTTAATACAGTATATTATACTGGCAATTTTCTGAGAGCACATTTCAGGTGTTCTCATCAGCAAAAATAATGTAACTGTAGCACTTATGTAAGGAGATGGATCTGTCAAGTAGCTAGATATAACAATCATTTCATTATAAAAATATGTCACACATTAAAGTGATATCGTTTTAATTAAAAGCTTTGATATTTTTAGAAAAAAAAGTGAATATAAGTGAAAGATGCAAAAATATAAGAGGAATTAATCCAATGACTTCAAAAACATAATATTTCACAAAACATGTTATCTATGGACACCAAAATCTGATAATAATGAGAACAATAGTTACAATTACACTACTTTGTGGCAAGCAACATGGTAAATATTAAAATAAGACTTGTTAAGCCTTAAAACACTACTAAGGAGCAATATTAATAATCTCATTTTACACATGAGGAGACACAGGTTTACAGGTGTTAAATAACCTGCCCCAGGTAATGCAGCTCGTAAACAGGAGAGTAAGATTTGAACTTAGTCTACGATCCTCCCACTGCACTGGGTTGTCTATGCTAGGTTTCAGGGTCACAGATTTCTTGGAGCTCAAGGTCAAGTCTACATGGAGTTCAAAGACTTTGAGCCCAAAGCACTTGAGCAAAATCCTGTCAGCAAACACAAGCCTCAACATGGACATGCAGATACCTCCTCCCCAGCTTCATACCTTCATCTCAGTGACTTTGGAGCATTCCTAGGTAAACCCTCTGTACTTGAAGTTACCATGTCCAAAAGCACACACATACTTTCTCCACACTCTACTGTCCCAACCAGCACATCACATGACTCTACCTCACCCAGCTGAATCAATATTATGCCTTGATCTTCCATCTCCATTCTTATAGGTTAACACTAGGTCAGGTCTTTATGATAGTCCATCTATGTAGTTACTGTAATATTATGACTTAATTATCCTAGAAATACATCTGACATCACTTCTTGAAGTACAACTTGGACCCTGTCATTAACTTGCATGAAAAATAGTCATTCCCTATTACATCACAGTGAATTTTAAGCTCTAATATTTGTAGCAGAGGAAAAATAATTTTCCCATTAAGCTTCTAGGTTCTTGGCTGAGACCCTTTCTCAAATAAAGGACAGGTTAACAGAAAAAAAATAATGTCATGGACAAAGGACCCCTAGATAATGAGACCCAACGAGAAACAATTAATCTCTATGTCATCATTCTGACTACAGTGTGGTAGATGAAGATTTGGGATTTGAATGGAAGGGAAAAATTAGTGGAAAGATGAGAAGAGCAAATTTTTGGTAAATAAATATTTGCCAGACCATACAGGTCTTTCTGATGTAAAATTTATCTGTGTGATAACTCTCTTCTGCCACAGATATCCCATTTAAAAAATTTTTAGACAGTTAAGGAAAAGGTAAGCGAAACCTTTCCTGGGTCTGCTATTTCCTAATTGCCTTCAACTCAAAAACTATCCACACGCCAAACTGGCATATTTGAGGGTCATTTATTCTGCTCCCATTCATGTGAAGATCCTTCTTGATTTCACATCAGCTATACTACCATTACTACCATAACCAGTTATTCAGAATTTGATTCTGTGGGGTCTGTTAGGGCAAGGACTACATTCTCAGACAGATCCTCCATAGCTATGGGGGACATGGCACAAAACTAAAGGCGTATGAACTGGCAAGTTGCCAGGAGCAGACAGGGGCCTTGCCAAAGCAGTCATACCAAACGCAGGTCCCATAATCTATTATCTCCTAAATCAGGTACATTTCCAGGTCTGGTGTGGGGAAATCTGAACACCAGACAGGATATAAATGAAACAAAGAGAACAAAACAGGAATTTAAGACAGAAATTGCCTTCCAAGATGAGAGTTAAAGCATAAAGGACCAGGTAAGAGCCCAGCTATTTGAACAAGGATAACTCTTCAGTAGAGCAGAAGCACAGCAGGACAGATTTAGCTTGCCAGGGTACTGTTTAAAACAAACAAACAAACAAACAAACAAACAAGAAACAAAGAAACAACAGACCCCAAACTAAGTCCTAAATGCCAAGTTTAAGAACCTAATTTAAACCTAATCCAATCACATTTTGTCTCTTCCCAAAGGGGGGTTTTAAACCAATCAGAGTTTCCTGATCAGCAATGGTGAGATAATCTATGTGATAAGGCTTTGCCTGAAATAATTATTCTGCTCTTTTTCTAATACCCTGTCCCTTTCTCTGATCATAATAACCTCCCATTTTGCACAACTGCTTGCAACTTGCTAGGTGGGATGCTGCCCCAACCACTAAAGGTCTAAAAAAGCCTGCTAGATCTTTACATTTATTCGCAGGAGTTTCACTTTAAGTGGTGCAATGAATTATTCTTACTGTAGTAGTGTGGTGTTTATAGGTTTGCTGTGTGTGTATGTTTGTTTTAATTATGGAGGTTTATGCTATTGTGGGTGTGTTCAACCACATCAGAGGTGCTGGGCTTGGTGAAGAAGTGTAAGCTGACACACAGTGGCAGGGTCCTTCCATGATGTGCACAAGTTGCTTACTCCATTTCTTGTTTCTAACCATGACAGAAAACTTGAAAAGTGCACTACATCTTTGTTCTTTGAAAAAGAACAAAAAAGAAAAGTTCTCCATTTTGTATGGTTGATTTTATGCACTATTATGTCATTTGGTTCCCAGGGTGCCTGGCAATACATTTTTTTATTTTGCTCTGCTGTTAAGATGTTGCATTTTGCTATGGGAGAGACAATGGTGCATTATAAACTAGGGAAAATACTGGGTTATTAACACCTCTCTCCTCCCCTACTACACTACATGATTGATAAAAGAGTTATTCTCATTTTGGAATTTGGTTTGTTTATCTAAACAGACTCTTCTATCTCTGTCAAAACCTCAGGGTTACAGATCCCTGTAGCACTGTCACATGCAAGTCCCCTGGCTGGGGTATCAAGAGTTGATTGTTTTGTTTGATATTCTATTGTTCAGCCTCTACAAAACCACGTAAACTGATAGAGGTAAAACCACTTCTAAGAGAACTGATGCCCTAAAAAGACTTAATTCTGCCTGGATGTAATACAAGCAATCTAATACTGCCACAGAGGAGGAGGCAGCTTCCAGGTGCCTCTTTCCAGAACTGATGTAAATTAGAACATTTCCTAAGACAGGTCAGCCTGGAGTAATTTTCCAGTTGACTCGTCATATAACCAGGGGACAAACTCCCACATCACAATGCAATGCAGATGAAAAACCCTTGTAATTTCTCTCAGGCTTTAACATTTGTTCATTTATGGTGTGGAAATTGTCAGTGTGTGGCTCTAAGTTTAAGCAGACTGGTGGGAGTCTATCCAAAACTAAACCTGGCACATAGTGGGTGCCTAATAAATATCTGTTGATTACCACTGTGAAAATTAAATAGTCCTTCTGGTCACTCTATCCTCCAATACTCAGCAGATGCTTTCAAATTTTCAGACACGCCAACAGTTTCAGAAATCCCCTTTGATGTAGATTCTCCTGCCAAACTGGTATGAATGTGAAACAAGAGTGTGGGTGCATTTTGAAAAAAGAAATAAATGAATATTTTATTTCATTTCTTCAACATCTACCTATTATTTAGTATTTATTGGGAAGATTGGCCTCCACTATCATTGAGACAGCTTTTCTATTTTTGGAGAATGTGCCTCATTAAGTTCCCTGCCTCCCAAAACTAGAGATACATACCTTTCACTGGACATCAAAAACCAGGTGTACTTTCAAGAGATGTTGTTGTAGAGAGATCCTGAGACAGAAGCAGGAATGTTATTCCAGACAACAGGGTTGGAAGAGATATTTCAGTGAATGTCATTTGTGACCGAATGTCATTTGTGACAGAGATCCTCATCCAGGGTTCAAGGTTAGACCAGGTCTGAAGCATTTGTACCCAAGAGTAGAAGTAGTAGAGTTTTCACCGACTGCCTTATGTGTGTTTGAGGGTGGTGGCTGGGTGGAGGGGAGTTGGGTATTACTCCTGACTGAGTGCTCTTTGAACCTGACGCTGGTCTTCCACAGACTCCATAAACTTTTGAACTAATGTATCTTATTTGTACATCTTCCTAAAATAGCTAAAGTCTGTACTATTACCAGTTAAAACCCCTGACTGTTATGTCCACTTTGTCCTAAATGCCATCGTACATCTGGGTATACAAAGATAAATGAATACAAGCTTCCATTCTACCAAGACACAGTTACAGACCCTAATTCATCAGTGTAACATGATCTGGTAAGAACCATGAAGTAGGCGTACAGGTTGAACTGGGCTACAACAGACCAGAGGAAAGGAGAGCCTGCATGGGAGGGTGCAAACCACTCTGCACCTCAGCAATGCACCTGACCATGCTACCCACAGTCCCAGATTATACCTTTACAGTGGATTCAATACTACTAAGTATGGGATGTCAGATACCACTGCTTAAGAAAGGTTCAAAATTACATATTATCCCAGTCAGGGATGCAAAAACACAGTCCCAACAGCTGGATTCCCACACTGCTTCCTTTGGTTCTACTGCCTCCAGTTGGGTCTGGGTATTTTAGATAAGTTGTAGCCTTCGGGACAGACACAGCCACAGAGGACTCTGGTAGCTCAGCTAAGTGAGCAGAGAAAAAGGAATCCACAGTTCTCAGCTATTCAGAAGCAACATCCCTACTTTGACCCGTAGGCAGGAAGGAGCCTAATAGTTGCGAGTCATGGGGCTAGCCTTAAGGGCCAGGCCCTTTCAACTCCTCTGTTTCAAGGTCTGACTATCAGTGTTGTGATCCTGTTTCTTTCTGCTTCCCTTACCATCTTTCTACAATAATCTCAACCACCTTAAGACTCATGGATTGTGTACGCAACACAGAAATAAGCCAGAAGATGCCCAAAAGGTAGGATTTAGGGACAAAACCCAAATTATAGGCAGAATCAGGAGTGTTGATGTGAAGGAACTGGGTAAAGTGTGGAAACCACCCATGCATGGGGAGTAAA
Organism: Uropsilus gracilis; assembly: GCA_004024945.1. NCBI lineage: Eukaryota > Metazoa > Chordata > Mammalia > Eulipotyphla > Talpidae > Uropsilus > Uropsilus gracilis. The sequence continues at coordinate 11,832 of PVHY01017793.1, forward strand.
GCCAAAGACTGTGAACTAGTGTGGTCCTAGAGCAGCTATGCTCCAGCAAGTTCCCCACACTTGCACAGCCCAGAAAATCTACTTCTTTCCTCTGTCCAGAGGAACACACTTGCTGTCTGCCCATGGAATTAGCACACAGGCAACTGTTTCTGCCTAAACCACAACTGACCCACTTTGGACACCGTACTCAGAGTCTAAGCACAATAGCCTCCTAATTGTGACAGGTTGTCCAGAGCACCTTATGCCAAACAAGGGGGCATTCCAGTGTGCCCCCTCCCCAGGCTGAGTACCAGGTTCCTTCAGGTTGTATACACATGGAAGGGGAGAGAGCCCCACATCATAGCAAGAGCATCAGGAGCTTTGATACCTTTCATTCTGTTTTAATTCTTTCTTACACTAGAGAAGCAGTTGTGCTAGTGTGACTTTATCACTTCTTTGTAATTGTTAACCAATCTTTATCACAAGACAACCAGGAGCATCCTCAGAATTTCATGGGCAACAATACCGAGGCAGATGGTAATCATATTCTTCGATTTTCATGGTATTTGTACAAAGAAATATATGCCTTTAATATCCTTTCATCTGTAGTAATATGTTATTAATTTCCCTATTAGTTTTTAAATCTTTTATAAAGATTTGTAACTCACAGAAAATGTGGGACAATGTTTCAGAATTAGAAGGATACAGATAAGCAGGAACTGTGAAGGTTGCTTAATAACTAAGACTAAAGAGCATGCTTTTCATTTGCTCTTCCCTGTTCTCATGCTCAGGGTTCAAGTTCCTGGGATGAGGGAGGGGTGCAGGTCCCCATCATAACGCAACTAGCCAAAGTTGCACTTAGTTAACAATATTTGATTTTCCCTTTTTATAAATTATTTTGACCAATGTCTGTCATCCCTTTCCCCCATAAAGGGGCAAATGCAACATCACTGCTTTTCCCAATTTGCTGGCAGCTGCTGGTTGTGGTAATTCAGCATACAGTGGGCGTTCACTAAACACTGTCCACACTCAACACTCAGGCAACACCAATGTCCATGCTCATGCCACACACTTCAGTAACAGGTCATCTATTTGGCAACTGGATTCATCAGAACAAAACTTAAGAATGGAATAAATTTAAAAAAAAAAAAGCTCAGCTTTTAAAAAAATTACACCATTGTTGCAAAAATATCAGAATGTCTGAAAATAGCTAAGACCTGAGTATTTTTCCATAGATTAGTCATATGGTTTAAATAATTAGAACTGAAGGCCTAGGATGAGATTGCACCCAGTGAAACAGGAGCAGATCCAAGGCTAAGCCTAGTCATGTGTAAAAAGGAGAAGCACATCATATTGACAGCAAAGGATTAAAAGAAAGAAGAAATCAAGAAAGAACGTGCAGCCTGGCGAAGAGTGTTGTATGGGCAAGGCTTAGAGAGTGGTGTGCAAAGCATGAGGCGATATGGTTCATATATTTACAATTTTACAAAGTCCAGTCTGTATCGCAGGCATTAGGAATATTTGTTCTAATAACATTCTAAGTGAAAGTTTTCTCTCCAGCGATAGAATTTCTTTCCATTTTTATGAAGTTAAAAATGAAAAATAAGCTAACGTGAATCTAATTTCCCATAATAAGCTTTTATTTTTAGTCACTTATTATAAATGTGAAATCACGGAGCCTTAGACACCAGAGGCATATGTTGATCATGGAAATAAAATAAGAAAAATAAAATTTTAGAAACCACTCATAAATATTGACCTTCCCTTTCCCCTATCTCTAGCTCCCAACTAGTACTTCACACGTGCTTGCACACACACACACACATACTCACACACCCAGGGAGAATAACAACACTGGCTTTCAGAGGCTGTGTGAGACAGACTGTGAACTGACCTGTTCTCTAGATAGAACGCATTTGTTCAATAAATTCATCACCTCTGGGTAGAAGTTCGTGGAACTCAATACCACTGCCAAAAACATCCGAACTTCCAAGTGGTCAGAATAGCACATGTTCCCAAGTAGCCCACTAAAAGCTGAGACTTATGGAGGACTTTTTGATTAGGGCCATCAGAATTACGTTCTTTTACAACATAGTCAAACTCATCTTTCATGAGCAAAAAGTTGAGATCATATTGCAGGCTATGAAGGAAATGACATGACTTCTCAATATCTATTTTGTTTTTCCCATTCTACCTAAGTCATGTAAACTGTAATCTTTTTAGTACATCTATCATCCAAAATATTGCCAAGAAATTATAGCAAATCTGCAGTTTTATTAATTCTTCCTAGTGTTTCTTATTCGTGAAATAGAAAATGTATGGCTTTCATTTTCCATTTATACAATTTGAAATGATCACTTTCAGTTTTAAGTCAGTGCTCCCTTTCCCTTTTTTCTTAACATGTTTGCATCTTTTAAGATCTCCAGTCTCACTATTTCCAAGACAGGAAACTAATTTTATAACCTCATCCTATGAAGTGTATGCTTACCTCTGTAATGGCTATCGATTACTCCCTTCTAAACTGTGAAAAATTATCAGTTATACAAAAGGGATAATATCTGGGATTTCATTTAAATATATTTCATCATTCTTTTGCCAGATCACCCTTCTTTTTTCTCTTCTTTCTTTTTTTCCCCTCTTTCATTTACCCGGCATTTGGACATGCCTTAAACATACATAAGAGGAAACCCCAGGAACACAGACTAAATTTTTATGTTTTGGGGGAGTTTTTTGCATTTTTTACTTGAATAAACCCTGTATTCATTTTTTCTTATATAAAACCAATTTTAACTTAGAACAACTTATTCAAATTAGAAGATTTTTTTCTTAAATCTGATTGCCCTGACCAAGGGGTCACTAGAAGAACTGAAAGGATTATCAAATTCTTGTGTGAACATTCATGCTTATACATATAGAGTACCATGAAAACAGTGGTAGCTGATGTTCACCCAGATCTGGGTTTGAATCTAGCTCCACCAAGAGCTTCAGACACCATTCTTACCCTTTTTTGAATACAACTACCTGATCTAAAGAAAAGAAAAGGAAAAATAAAAAATTGGAGCTACTTCAGTGAGTTGGTGTAAGAGTTAGATGAGATAGTTTTCACATAGTGTCCAGATAATATAAGTGCTCAATAAATGCTAGTAAAATGTTAGGAATGATGATTTTTCTAGTTTATTATTACAACTTGTAGTAGTAGAGTTGTTACTGCTTGAAGTCAGAAGATCGAATTTCCAAACAAACTGTTTGAATAACTTGTACTCCTAGAACAAATCTTTGACTGTTCTTTCCTCCCTCACAATGGAGCATGAGGATTAACACCATGAATTCCAATTCAATGCCCTCTTCCTCCCCCTCCTCCCCCCACATTTATTAGTTACACAATGTTGAATGAGTTACTTAAACACTATGAGACTCAGCTTATCTATAAAATACAGATGTGATAATAGCATTACTCAAAGGCGCCATTGTAATTATTAAATGAGTTGACACATGTTAAATGTATAAGTGTTTGGCACACAATAAATGTTTTAAGAAATGTTGTTAAAATCTGCAAGCATTTGTATTGACATGCAGGGTATAGAGAAGATTTGGAAACTACAGGAAAAATGCCTGTCCTATCACACTATCTGGCATGAGTAGTTCTTAAACCAGGGTATATATCAAAAATCTCTGGGGATATTTTAATAAAACAAATGTCTCTGTTTTACCCTATACCAGTTACATCAGAATCTCTAGGAGTGGAGCCCAGGGAATTTCACAAAACTCCTCCATATGACTTTAAAGCAGTCAGGATGAGAAAGCAACTTGTCTAGCAAATGAAGTAATTTGCTTAAAGTAGTTATAATGAGCTTCTATCTCGATATACAAACACATACCTAAACCTACCAAAAAAAGAAAAATATTCCCTGATTTATAAAAAGCATTATGTACTTTATAAAAATACTATGGAATTATTCTGTGCACTCCCACCCTCCAGCCTACCAATTGGTGATTTACTAAGTAGAAAGCAGCTGCCAGAGAACAGTGAGAAGCTGACAGACATTAGCCACAGTCAATATACAGAGAAATATAAATGCCTTGTATATTGTTGAGGTCCAATGGCTGTTTGCTAATTGTGTTACGTGATGGTGCAAGTCAGTGGAAAAGAATGATTAGTAAATAATTACATCATTTAAAGCAAGATACACTTATGTACACACACACACACACACACACACACACACACACCTATTGCTACCCTCTTCCCCAAATGGAATTCTGCCTCCTTCATGCTCTTCTTAATGGTCTTGACAGTATCACTACTGCTACAAAATAAGATATGGGAGAGAAACTACACAATATCTTATATTCATAGGCATTGATGCCCACTATTATTTAACACTGTCCTCTTCATAAAACACCATAAAAATTGACGCTGTTAAATATGAAAATTTAGCCGGGCACGGTGGCACATGCCTTTAATCACAGCCTATAGATGGAGTGGGGCCGGGACTAGGAATTGCTTGAGTCTGCGGGTTCAAGACCTGCCTGGGGCAACATAGCGAGACCTAGACCCAAAAAATAGCTGGCTGTGGTGACGTGCACCTGTAATCCCTGGTACACCTGTAATCCCAGCTACCTGGGAAGCTGAGGCTGGGGACTGCTTGAGTCCATGGTACCCTAGGGAACATGAGCCTGTGGTTCCCCAGGCAAAATAGTGAGACCTAGTCTTCAAAAAAAATTAAAGAAAGAAAATTTACATCCACACAAAACCATGTATACAAATTACATAAGTTAACTCATTATTATACATAATATATAATACATTATACATAAAAAAATAGCCAAAAAGTTAAAACAATCCAAACATTCCCTGAGTTTGAACAGGTAAACAAACTGTGGTATATCCACAAAATGGAATGTTATTTCACAATAAAAATGAAATATTGATACATGAAAGAATGTTGCTGGACTTAAAAAATTTTCTCAGTGAATGTAAAATGTGTGCTTTAAATACTGAAATCTAGATAGTGGTTGTAGTTATACAATTTTAAATGTATTAAAATTGGTTATATATATGAGATATCAAAATTAAGCAACTAACTCCTAAAAGTTCACATCAAAGGAAATTATTTTTCATACTTTGCTCTGTTTTATTGTATCTATACAAGATAATGAATGCTAACTAAATGTATTCTAAGTCAAATCATTACAGTGTTAACTTTAACATTAATAGTGATGTATGTCGGTTATATGTAACACTGAGGAGAGGGGGTTATCAAAGAAGTGTATTCAAAAAAGCTAAACTTTACTGTATGTAAACTAACTCAACAAAGTTGTTAAAAAATCATGTTCCTAAAGATGACTCAGCTCTGTCAAGGAAAAAAAAACTTAGTGTATTTTAACTAAAAAGGCAGAATAAATATATACTAGGTAAACTTCACGAATGTTTTAACCTTTTAAACTAGGTGTATTTTACTGATGCAGTCAACCTCATTGCCCAGCAGTGCCTAATGAATAAGCCTGGTGAACAAAGACTTTTCAAAGCAGGACATCACCTGTAGCTTCACCCTACCCCGAAAGGAGGATCCTGGTAAGGGGTTATCACTCCCCCATAATTTTTCTTAAGAAAGTCCCTGCCTGCCAGAATTTTCTGGCTTCCACTGGACCAGTTTGGCAATCATCTCTGTGGTCAGAGGCACGTCCCCAAGGTCCTGCATCCTGATAGGTCTAATTAAGGTCATTGCTCTTTAGCTGACCTGCCAACTCTAATATTCTTTCTAAAATATCTTAGGAAAGTCTAGCATATTCCCCATCTAGGAGTCATACAGCCACTCTCCTGTAAGTAACAGAATCTCAATTTTGTTTAGGTTATCATGTGCAGAATCTCAAGGGATATTTTGTGTTTGTTTTTAAGTCAGTCATGGTAATCCATTTCTTTGTTAGTGAATGCAAGTGACAGACAAGATTTCTAAGCCTGACTAACAAAGTCAAGTCCTCTCAAAGATATATTAGAAATAGTGTTTCCTTGATTTAAAAGAAAGCTAGGGATGCCAAAAGATAGGTCAGCCTAATTGCTCTGTTCTTTGAGTATGATTTTGTGTAGATATTTTGAGACTCTGAAGAGAGACATGTCTTAAATGCATACATTGGAAGAACAGAAGAATGTTAAGAGACTGAGTACATTATGAATTTACTTAGGCATGGAATCTACTTTCTAACTCCAACCTTCCGACTTCCTATTGTATGAAATTGTAAATACTTTATTGCTTAATCTATAATTATTTGGATGTCTATTTTATAAAATTAAAAAAGATATTACTTGGTAGACCTACCAAATTACAGACAGGTTCTTCTAGATCAAGACTTTTTGATGACATCAGTATTGGAATTAGGTTGGGCTATTATATGATTAGCAAAGCTTAAACAAGTAGAAATAAAAGAACTTCAGAGGCAGGAACTCCAGATTTAGTGTAATGATTACACAGTCACTAAAAACTCAAGTTTCTTCTATCATTTTGAATTCTATCCTTAATCTAACATCCTTCGGATCATCTCAAGTTCCAGCATTCAACATTCTCTTTCCAGGACAAAGAGAGGTAAGTATGGAAGAACAGAAGAGAATAGTCCATGTTTGAATCTTCCGTAATAAAAGTCCTAGAAGATCTACATGACACTTGTTTATATGTCACTGATTAGAACTAGGTCACATGGCCATATCTTTTTGCAAAGACTACTGGAAAGGTCTTGTAGTTGGGTCATTTTTGTGAGATCCCATTTTTAAGCAAAAAGGATATAGAAAAGAAAATGAGAAATCTTTGTTACATAGGGAATATGCCCTCAATTAATATCAGTATAATCTTCCATTATCCAAAGATAACATAAGATGCTTTATGCAAAGTCTGTCCAAAGAAATTGGATTGGTTGACAGCACATTCAGTGCATCAGATGACTCAAGTATGATAAAAATGTATGCTTTATAAAATGACACGTTGAAAATGGGTAACATATTTTTAATGAAATCCAAATCAAACCCCAGAGACTTACATGGAAGTCAGATTAAAAACTAATAAAATGATGGATCACTAGTAGTGCAGAGGTTGTTCAAAAAGATACTGGTACCACCAGGAACAATTGCAATTTGAGATAGGGAAACCATACTGAAGTAAGAAATAGCATGGGTAGCACAGTTATAACTTACTAAAAATTCATTTGTAAGCTTTAATTTTAAAAGCTTAGTTCATGAGGAACAACATATATACTGACCTGAGTACCAACAAACCTTATTCTGAAATAAAACAGGAGAAAATTTTTGCAACTTTTGGTTAATTAATATTCTGAGAATAAACAGCAATTTACTTAAAAATACTTAACTTTTACTGCCATTTATCTCTACAAGGCACTATTTCCTAAAATGAGTGGTAACAAGGGAACAATTTGGAACAAATTGAACAACGGAACTGATAAAATGCTTGTGATATTAAGTTTTAATATCAAATATTATGCAGCATCCAAACAGATTTCATTCTCCTCCCTGATTAATTTCATATGAAATAGATGTTACAAATTTGAACTTACAAGATAAATTTAAGCTGCTAAAATACTACCATCTATTCACTATCATGGAATCCCAACAAATATTTCATTTGAAAACAGAATTCTACTTCTAAACAGTACTTGAAATCAATTACAAAAAAAATTACTTCTTCTAAAAATGAAAGCCGAAATGTGGTTTGTGTTTCTCTTCTGACATCCAAACCAAAAACATTAAAAATAAACATCACAAATCATAAAATTGGATGAAAAACTTAACTCATCATATACTAATTTATTACTGGATATAATTTTAATGCACATATCAGACCATATGCTTGGATCATAAAAGCCTACCCCCACAAATTACCATGATAGGACAACTTCAGGCTGAATGAATAACAGGGATTTTCCATTTAATTCCTCACCCAAACAACCCCAAGGAAGCAGCAATGTTGTCTCCTAATCCACTACCTCATCTTCATTTCTCCAATCAATTCCATCTCCCCAGTTGGCCATACCTACGCCAGCATCTTCCCATGTCCTTTCCCAGGTTGTAAACATGAGTTCATGGATGCTGTCTCCCTCTGAATTTTCACATTCCTATATGCATTATTCCCTACCTCCTTGTTTGATGATTGCTAAAGGTTCTCCCACTGTCTGATGACTCCAGAGTGTTCTAATATAACAACATGGGGAAATATTGCTTGCATGCAAATGTGGAAGTTGAATTCTCCCTGCAGTTTCCAGATCCACTCCTTGAAGCTGCCTCAGAGGCCACTGTATCTCGGAGACCATTATCCTCCCCCATGTGGCTCCTCTTGGATTTATCTTAAATAATGAATTTCACATAAAATGTCTTCTGAACAAAAGTTAGATGTTTATACATAAGAGCTTTGGAAAACATGATTTGCTGAGGTGGCCCTCAGACTTGGCTTGAGAGGATCAAGTGCTAGCACTTCCTAATACACAGAAAGCACTGGTACTCATACCACACACCCCCTGTGGGAAAAAACATGCCTTGCTTTTGGTTTTAGAACAAGATGGACCATCTGTTTTCCCTCTTCTTAACTGGAATGAAAGTGTCCGTTAATACATTGTCCACAACCAGGTGTTAATCTTATCAACTTGGAGTCTTTAATCATACCTGAAGATTATTAAAGAAAAAAATCAGGCCCCACAGAGAAATGCCCCCTACCCCTTCACCCCCCACTCCCTTTTCCTTATTTCAGCTACATGTCTTGTGATATCCGGACTCAGCAACATTTACCTTGGAGACTAGGATTAGCAGCCAGAAGTAAACCCACCACACTGTCCTTTCTGGTGCCTGTGGGGGCATTCTTCCCAGCTAAGTACTATCCTGTATCATCTCCTACAGGTGATTTTCAGCAGACCTTGTTTTAAAACCTCTGTGCTTTCTCACTTCCTGGTTGAGCCTAGTAGTTTAGTTCACTGGCCTTGACTTCAAACTACCCACAATTAAATCCCCCCTTCCACTTACTTGACATTGAGCAAGGCACTTAACTTTGTTGAGTCTTGGTTTATTCAGTCACAAAGTACAGATTTAAAATATCTCTTGCTTTTGAGCAGGTATTATTAGAGAAGAAGATAGGAGAATAGCTCAACTGTGTATGGCAATGCTTAGTCCACATTAGCTAATATCACAAATGAAACTATTGTCTGCACCATCACTAAAACAAAAGCCTGGAAGGACAGTCAGTAGGCTTGTCATAGTGCCTACCAATCATCAGCTGAACAAATGAATAGATGAATTCATAAAGTTTGAACTCTTCCAAAAACAATTGACCATCTTACAGCATGCAGGCTTTGCTGCCAGGGAGATCTGAGTTGATCTGGTCCTCTCTGTGGTGTCTGGCTCATCACCCCAACACACACATACCAGGACTGTGTGGGAGGTTATATGATGAATGTGATGGATGTAACATGTTACAGGGTGACTATGAGGATGAAACAGGGACGCTTGGGTGTAAGAGCAACATAAATGTCATCTCATTCACAAAGAAGGGCACCTGGTCAGTAGAAAACAAGGTCCAGTGCCCTCTGCTATTTGGTGAATACAGACTGCTTTGGGGAGGAAGTATTTGTACGCTTAGCAGAACACAGCCTGAGTTACAGTTCTTAGGAAATAGTATTAAAACTACATGAGAGCTCTCCTGTCTTCATGTGACTATGCAGGTGCCTCTCTTCTCATTCTCCTTTTCCTAATAAACCTGTCATTTTAAAATGTAAAAGACATCTCAGTAAAATATATAGATGATAGACAGGCAGACAGACAGACAGACAGACAGACAGGCAGGCAGGCAGGCAGACAGACAGACAGACAGACAGACAGACAGACAGACAGACAGATAGAACTACATAAACAGGAGGCCTGTCAAGAAGAGTTGGTGTCAGTTCCCCACAAGGAAAAAGAGGTTTGGGGGGAACGGACCAACTTTTGCCCTCACCCTCTCTCCCCACCCCCGTGGAGGGGAAAGGATGTGATCACCGTCCTTTGGCGGTCAAAAGAAAAAAGAGAAGAAAAACAAGAGTCATCTAGGAGCTGTACAGTTTGCTACATTTTAAGCATTTTGCCAAGAACAAGTGGCAGCCAAGAAGAAGTTCCCTTCTTGATGTGCCCACTCCCACCACAGAGAAACAGCACTCCCTGTTCTTGGGTTAGGGGATCCTCAAGTTGTACAGTCATTCACACTACTCAGTAGCAGATATTGAACACAAAAAGCGCAGCATTAAATGAATACCTAAGAAATGCTTCAGACACAAGAGCGAATTGGAATTCAATAAGCCAGAAATCCAGTTGAGGGACTGTTGGCCTTAAACAATTAAGCAGTCAGTTATTTCACCCACTTAATGGATTTTACTCTGAAACAACAAAAATGTTAGATCAGTCTCAAGGTGAAACACTAAACACACATCCTTCAAACAAGGAAAAACATTGCAGAGGGGCTGTTACAAATAAGAATTCATATGAAGATGGCAGAAGTTGGAAGTGCAGAGGCTTCTCACTAGCTGGGTTATTGCATCTCTCATTGGCTGAGCTATTCTTGGGCAGGGAACAGACTCTGCCTTCCTCCTCCTGGGACAGCAAAGCAGCAACACTTCCTGACAGAGTCTAAGGCACTCATTTGACTGGAATCCATAGTGTGTGCTGATTGTGCCATGTGAGAACTTTATCCGAGCCTCCCATCCTCATCTATTCATTGAGGTAACATTGGTTACAACACTGTATATGATGTAGGAGAACAGGTTCAAACCTCCTCACATGTATGTTACCACAACCTCCCACCACCATAAAAGCACCCATGGACCTTCACCCTCTATCCTTGGGCCACTTCCTTCCTTTGATACTTTCCAACTCATAGCCTCAATTATACAGTCCCATTTTTAGGGTTTATTTTATTTTAGTTTTCCCCAACCCTTTTTTCCCTCTGTATTCCACGTGTGAGTGAAAACACCCAGTCTCCTTCTGACTTATTTCACTTAGCATAATCCCTAGAATGCTGGCTGTAAGTTTGGCATATATAGATTTTATTATGTTGAGGTATAGTCCTTCCTTCTATCCCCATTTTACTATGAGTTTATATCAAAAATGGATGCTGAATTTTGTCAAATGACTTCTCTGCTCCTATTGATATAATAATATGATTTCTGCCTTTCCTTTTGTTGATATAATAAATGACACAGATTGATTTGCATATGTTGAAACATCCTTGACCCCCAGTAATAAATCCCACTTGGTCATGATTCTCTTAACATACTGTTGAAATTGATTTACTAAGATATCATTGAGGATGTCTGCATCTGAGTTCATCAGGATATTGATATGTAGTTTTCTTTTTGGGTGTTACGTCCTTGTCTGCTTTGGAATTGAAATCGGGTCAAAAAGGGCAAAAGCCACTAACCAACAAACTACAGATCTGTTTTACCCATACGTAGCAGTTGCCACTCAAAATGCAGTTTAACAAAGGCTTTTATTTTTTTTTCAATAGGTCTTGCTATTTTTGCCCGTGGAACCACAGGTGCACATTGCCCATGGTACCACAGACTCAAGCAATCCCCAGCCTCAGCTTCCCAGGTAGCTGGGATGACAGGAGCGTGCCACCACACCCAGCTATCTTTTTGGAACTAGGTCTCATTATGGGCCCCAAGAGGGACTCGAACCACGATCCCTAGCCTCAGCCGCTTCATAGGCTGAAGCTTACAGGCATGAGTCACCGTGCCCGGCCTCCTTCAAACATTTTTTTTTAATTTTTAAATACTTTATTTATATATGAATTTCACATCTCTGTGATCTCTGGGGTTCCCCCCCTCACTCCTGACCGTTCCCACCTTGTCCCATTCCCCCCCCACCCCCCAGGTCCTGTGCTTCACTTTGGTTGTTGGCTTGTTTTGACTTTTCTTCATGGATTTTTATTTATCTTTCCCATGTCCCATATAGTAGTGAAACCATTTGGTTTCTGTTTTTTTCTTTTTGACTTGCTTCTGCTAATATGAATTCTTCTAAGTCTATCCATGTTATCATAAAATCATCTAATTTGTCATTTTTAACTGATGAGTAATATTCCATTGTGTATATATACCACATCTTCAAAACTACAATGAGATACCACCTTACACTGGTAAGAATGGCCCACATCCAAAGAATGGGCAACAACAGGTGCTGGCGAGGATGTGGAGAGAAGGGGACACTCTTACACTGCTGGTGGGAATGTAAACTGCTCCAACCTCTATGGAAAGCTGTATGGAGGGCCCTCAAATTAATGAAAATGGAACTACCATTTGACCCAGCAATTGCTCTCCTGGGAATTTACCCAAAGGTGACTTCAACGTGGGCACAACGGGACACCTGTACTCAGATGTTAATTGCAGCTCTATTTATAATTGCAAGGACATGGAAGCAACCGAAATGTCCCAAAACAGATGACTGGATGCTTTAAACATTTTTAATGCTGATGTGCAAATCAGCTTTCCAAATCCCTGGCCCTCTCCAGGTACCAGCTCACTATATCATCTTCAGGCAGTGCCACATTCTCCACACCAGCACTCTTCTGTCAGCCACCACAGCTCCTCGCCACCACCAGCTCACTCTTCCGGGGGCTTCTGCCCAGCCTGCTCAGTCAGGCTGCTCTATACCCACCTGCCATTCTCATCTCTCCTCTCCCCAAAAGTTCTCACTCTCACTTGCTTTCGCTCTCTCGCTCTCTCTAGCTCTCACTCTCTCTCTCATTTTTAAAGCCAAAGACTCCAATTGTCCTCTACATACCCTCTTTACCTCTGTGTTTTTCAGACATAGCTAATGGCACCAATGCCTAAATTTCAATGCTGCCCATATTAGGGTCCCAGCTTCAGAATTAAAGTAATACCGGCTTCACAAAATAAAATGTATTTGGAAGCTTTGCCTCTTCCTCAGTTTTCCTTTTGTTTTGTTTTGGTTTTTGTTCTTGTCATTGTTTGTTTGGTTTGGTTTGGTTTTGAGAAGGATAGGAAGGTTTGATAGTACTCACCAACCCACTGATCCTGAGCTTTTGTTTTGGGGAGAATTTTAATTACTACTTCAATAAAGATACTTTCATTTCCATTTGTCTCCAGGTAGTTTCTATTTTTAACTTTGATTTCCTCACTAACCCTTCATTCAGCAGTGTATTGCTGAATTTTCATGTATAAGATGCTTTCCCTGCTTTCTTTATATTTGTTATGATTTCTATCTTTGTGAGCTTATTGATCCTTGTGTTGTGACCCAACAAGTCATCTATCTGGAGAATGGTCAATGAACACTTGAAAAGAATGTGTACTCAGATTTTGGGGGCCGTGGTTCCTTACAAGTGTTCAATAGGGTCACCTGGTCTTATTCCCCATTTAAGGATAAAGTTTCTGTTTTTAAGTTTGTTAATTGTGGTCTTAGGTCTTGGTACACTTTGTTTGTTGCAGGTATATTGATGAGTCTTTTATCTTCCTGAATTTTTGATCATGTATTCATTACATAACATTCATACCTGCCTCTTGTTAGATTTACTCTAGAAGATTATTTTATCTCATATAAGTATGACTGTCTCCTGACTTTTGAGGATTCGATTTTTTCTTGGATAGTTTCCATTTTCTTTAAACCTATGCTTATCTTTGAAGCTTAAATGTATCTTCAAGAGACCACAGAAATTTGGGATTTGTTTATACCACTCTTGCCTTTGTATTGCTGTGTTCAATCCATTTACACTTGAGTGATTATTAATATGTGGGTATTTACTATTGCCATTTTGTCTTTAATTTTCCAATTCTATTCTATTTATTTACTTACTTAATTTTTTGTGAATTTCCCTTGATTTTATTCAGACTGAAGCACTCCTTTCCACATGTCTTGCAGGAGAAGTCTACTGTTAGAAAATCTTTCAGCTTTATTTTCTCTAGGCAAGCCTTTATTTTTGTCTTGTATCTAAAAGAGAGTCTAGCAGGTTATAGTATTTTTGCTGGAATGTTTTTTGACTGTCACTATCTTGAATACATCATTCCATTCTCTCATTTCCTGTATTTTCTGCTAAGGAGTCTGATGTAAGCCTGATGGGAATACCTTTATATACTACCTATTTTCTTCTATCTAGGGGCCTTCAATATTCTTTCTTTGTCTTGAACACTTGCTGGTTTCACCACTATATATCTTGGTATAAATCTCATTGCATTTAGTTAACCAACTGTTCTTTTGGCTTCATACACTGATATATTTAATTCCTTTCCTGTGTGTGTGAGAAGTATGTATCTTATTTTCTTGAATAGACTCTGTTCCCCTCTGTCTTCACCTCCTGGGATACTCTTATTCTTATACTGGATTTCATAATGGTGTCAAGCATTTCTCAAATTTCCTTTCCACCATTTTTACATCTCATTTTTCTCTTCTTCCATCTGGGTCCTTGATACACTACTAATCTCAAGGTCGCTGATTCAAACGTCCGCTTCATCTATTTTACTTTTTCTCTAGAGTTCTTGATCTCATTTATTGAGCTCTTTGCCTCTTGAATTTCTGCTATTATTTAAAACTTCCACTTTTACCTTTGTTTATTGATTTTATTTCTGACCCTACTAATGTGTTTTTCTGAATTTTTTGTGTTGTTCATTACTATTTCTGATTTCTCTTGTATTTCTTTTGTATTCCTTTGTCTTTCTTTTAATAGCAGCTCTGAACTTTTTATCTTCCAACTTTTTGCATTTGAATTCTGAAGGTTTACTTATCTTATGTATCATTCTTTTTTGAAATTCCATATTTCCATGTGCTATATATAAATATTTGGCTGCCATTTTACTACTTGAAGTCTCCCTATTTTATTATTGTTTTTAAATCTTTAGTATTTTGTTTCACTTACTTACTTAGGCCTATGCTGGCTTCTATGTGTACTCAGATCTGTTTTGTGATTTCTGAGTCAATAGAATGGGGAGGGAATGGGAGGGCTATAGATGTTGATGTGAATGAGTTGGGGTGGGATTGCCTTGTGTTTATGTTACCCTCTTCTGAGGTTTTGATGCAATACTTGGCAGGTCCTATATTCTCATTACACTTCACAGAGTAAATACCTACCCTAAGGAGTGGAAAAGAGGAGTTTAAATCAGAAAGCCTGCTCTACAATCATCTTAGTGGGGACCCATTATACATGGATCACCCAACATCCTAAACAAGGTTTTCTCCACTTTCAAGGTAATATGCTTCCATATAACCTTCATGCTCCTCCATCAACACCCCTCCCCCATCCAGGTTTCTGGCAAAGCTGACTCCCTTGTGGAAGTGTACTCTACTCCAGACCACAACCCGCAGGTTATTCTCTCTACCTAATTCCTTTTAAACATAGCAAAAAAGCTCATCATCAACAACCCTGTTTAAATCTGTAATGGTCTCTACTGAACAAGGGTCAATCAGTCCCTCTCTTACCCAGGAAACTTACTGTTCAAACATTATCTCTCTGGATCACTGCTCCAAGGGTTGTAGCCCACCAGGATCAGGTCATTCAGTTTCCTTGGTGAGGATCTATCATATCTAATCCCCTTGGTAAGTAAGGCTTGGCAGACCTGTTCCACTGTTTTCCAGCTTCTTCCCCAAGATTCAATGAAGTTTTTGGAGGAGGATTACTGCCATGGGCTTGCTTCTGAGTCGTCTCCAAGTGTTCACTGAGATCTGCTGGGGCTTGTTGTCAGCATGTTTCTCTCTAGAATTTGGGGACTGCTTTCCTGAAGCTTGCTGATATCTGTGAGAGCCTACTGTGGCAGGTCTAACGCTAAGACCTTCCCTGGATTTTGCTAAGGTCTGTGAAGGGACTACCATGGTGGGTTTTCCAGTCCTGTTCCAAGGTTTACTGAGTTCTGCCAAGAGTTTCTGCCAGTAGAGCTGCTTCCAGGACCCACCACAGAGCTTGCCAAAATCTGTGCCAAAGTCTACAGAGACCTACTGTGGCAGGTCTGCTTCCAGGTCCTGAACCAGATCTAGCTGAGGTCTGCCAAGGGTTACCATGTAAGTGTCTTACCAGTCACATTCTGATGCTTGCAAGGTTCTCTGGGCCGCTGGGGTTCACCTCACCTGTCAGGTGACCACCTATTTATTATATTGCTCACTAGGGTCCCCCTTCTTCAATGTTACTCCTAGTATATACTCTAATTATCTATTTTTTTTCATGAGGAGGTATTGATTTTGTTCTGTTGTAATGTGCTGATATGTGGAGGAGGTGAACCTTAAGTCTTCACTCTGCCACCAACTTGCCCTGTCTCCCAAACTTATTTAAAGAATGTTTCTGTATATTTTCACATAACTCTAGAGAGGAAGAGAGGGATTGAAAATAGAGGAAGACAGGATTAAATGCAGAAGATTGTTGGAACAGAATGGGTTACTGGCAATTTCTTTTGATAAGAATTATTGTCCATATGTGAGAAGAGAAATTAGCTGAAGGCCTCCAATTGCAAGCACCTTCAGATTTTGTGAACCCTTTTTTTCTGAACCCTTCTTCCTCTGGGTATTTTGTTTCTATCATCTGCTGTTAAATGATTAACACTAGCAAAGCAATGTAGATCTGACCATTTCTGCTCAAAGTAAGATCCATTTTAGGCATCATTTCTACAAGGTTCTCTGTTGGATTGTCAACATTGGTCAGTACTATATCATTGTCTGAGGCTCCCCTTGCAAGATGTCTTTAGGTAGCCAACTTGAGAATTAGTACTCAACTTTAAATGCTCAAGTTTAGAAACTCCTCATTCCCCACTGTGGTACTTTTTTAACCTATGGTCTAAATCCCGAAAAAAAAAAATAAAGACTGAAATCATCTAGCTTGTTTGTGTTGATACTAGTGAATAACAGTGATACCTATCACAAGGTCACTGGCAGGGATAGAAATAACATGTCTAAGAACTATAGGTTGTCAAGATCTTACTGATGAAACCGTACATGTTATGTCAACTCTGGCCATGCCTTACCCCAGCAATTGCTACAGACATAACTAAGAGAAAGGGAGATCAGTAGTTCATGTTCTCCACATATAAAATAAACAGCTTAGTTCCTGCAAAGAGCTGATAATCAAAAACTAATCTACTATCTGTATTTGAGTTAAAATCTCCTGCATATAACAGTTCTTCCATATTATAATGATTTAATATTTATTTATTTTTCTACTATCATAAAAAAAATGTTCAGAATTTGTTCCATGGCCAACAGAGAGCCAGACAATGTGTACCTTTTACTTTACAATCTTTACCATGTACTTTCTAATTTCAAAATGATCTCAACGACATAAGACAGCCACTGTGGCTCCAACCACAATGTTCTAGACAGCAGATAAGATGAAAAGGACCAAAAAATGCATATATTTACAACAGCAAAGATTCATTTTGGAAGTCCCAGTCACACCCATAGAGTTATGTCTATACTGCATTAACCTTTTTTGCTATAAAACATGCTGGAAATATAGTTTTATAAATGGAAAAATTACTATGTAGGTGACTAGTAGTCTACATGCACTTCTCCCTTAAAATGTTTTTCTCATAGATATTCACCCAAAATAGGTTATCCTATAACCAAGGCTGCTAACACTGTACCTTTTGTACGATCTTCTCTGTCTCATTCAAGCCCCATTCAAGTTTCCAGACACACCTCCCTTGCTCCATGAAGTCTCCAGTCCAGTGACCTCCAGTCCAGTGACCTCTATTTTTTTTTTTTATTGAGAAGTTATCCAGCTGGTTGATTTTTTACTTTTCATCTATTAGTCCTATGTTACCAGTGAAAATATGATTATATTAAGAGCATTAAATTATTATTATTGTTCAAATCAACAAAACAGTTTTAGGCATAGTACTAGATGTTGTATGAATCTTTATTAAATAAAATTTGTATCATTTCTCCCTTTTCATTGCGCTCAAATGGTGTTTTATTTTTATTCATCCAGTGTTGAATGAAATCTTCTATCTATTTATAACCATTTATTTGGGACTTCATCTCACCCAGGGATTTTGAGGAATATATAACTTGGAGTTTACACTGTATACATGCCCTCTATGCAAGCAGATGCCCTATCCTACATTGATTTCTACCCTATCTTCAGGCAGGAGAAAGTAAAGACCCCCTCTTTTTACAAACGCTGCTAACTGACTACCTCCATCTCTTTCTTTTTCCCACTAAGAGAACTCGGGTTTATGGTGGAGGAGGACTGCAACACAATTTTATTAGTTTCCAGTTAACATAAACTTCTTTTTCAACCCCTCTGCAGTCACAGGCACTAAAGTGACACAAACCTAGCCAATAAGAGAAGTAGGTAGGCATGTGAAAGAGTTCTAATCAATGAAATGGAAAGAGTTCTTAACCAATGAGAGACAAGGAGAAATTATTAGATGACGTTGTTAAGGAAGTCCTTTTTACTTATCAGATATTCTTGTCCTTCACTCTTCCCCACTTCCAATTGCAGATCAGCCACCTTAGAACTATGAAAACAAAGGAACCCACCTGGAGTTAACGGCGCCCATCCCAAAGCCCTGAGAGCGGACTGAGGCTCTCGCGGACAAAAGAGGCAGCTGCAAAGGGGACTCCGACCCTGCAGAGAGAAGCAGGTAGCCCACCCGCACCTGGGGGAGGAGACCACCTGAGACAGACCATAAGGGCATCAAACTAGAAATCAACAATGAAAAGGAAACAAGAAGAGCACTTAACACTTGGCGAATGAACAACATGCTTCTAAAGGAAGAATGGGTAACTGAAGAAATCAAAGAAGAAATTAAAACTTACTTTGAAACAAATG
>PVHY01017794.1:0-30587 GCA_004024945.1 Uropsilus gracilis
CAAACCAATGCAAGACTTTAGTGCAGACTAATTTATTTTTAACAAAGTGATTTTTTAATTATCTTAATAACTACACAAAAAACATGTAAGAAAAACTTTGATTACTTTAAATTTGTCTAAAACCTTTTTCAGCATTGTCTAAAGTTTTTTTCCAGATTGCCCAAAAATCCTCAGTCTCTCAGTCCTGATCATCTCACCAATGTTAGCCAGTCAGAGTTCCTCTTCATGTGTTTAAAGACATCTTTCTTTGGTGCACTCCTTTGGCGTGCTCCTCCTTGTCTTCCACACTTCCTTCTCCTTGTCATCTTCAGGTAGCAGAAACTTTATGGTACTGGACCTAGCCAAGTTTACTTTCTTTTCAGGCCTAACTTTTGCACAGCCTCTTCCAGACACCAGTCAAACTCAGCAAAACAAACTCCAAAACGGAATTTAAATCTGCAAACTTTTTAACTGCATTTAGCACACATGCTGCCAGTCTGGGTCAACCAAAGGCTACAGGACCCCAGGCCCTAACCAAGTCTATATGGCTCACATCTTTACAAGATGGCTGATTCCCATCTCTCCTCCATTAAACCTCTCTCTCTATCTGATCTCTATATTAGCCTCAGATCCCCTCTCTTTGTTTTTACACCCTTTATATATCCTGATAGCCCGCCTTCCACCTTCCAGGAAACCTGTATCACCTTCCTCCCTGCTGCATCTCCCTAAAGAAAAAATTTAACTAAAGTCATTTTCACATTTTAGCATCTGTCCTTAAAATCTGCAATTTTAAACAGGAAACAATGGGGGGGGGTAGCACATCCTATCAATATCAATACTAGAGTTATAACTATTATTCAATTATTATTTATAGTCTTTATCAATGAACTCATGAAATATGAAATTTTATCTACAACACCTTTCCCATCTACACAATATTTAGAATTAGTATTATTTTTAATTCTTCTACTTGTTATCTTTTTGTAGTATTACCTTATTATATTACATTGTTTTAATCAACTGTCTACTGAATTGTTCCAGTTTAGAAAATGCCATTATTCTTTCTCTACACATCTCTCCACTCCACATTCCATTTCTCAACTACATATTATTTTACATTGTCAAATTTTTATTAAAAAATCACATTTTCCTTAAAATTTCATCAATATCAACAGATTGACTCTGAAATTTGAATGTTAATAAGCGGTGTTATGTCAGTATAAAAGCATAGTTTACTGTTTGGCCAAGTTGTATAGTGGAATTTCTTTTCTACAAGTTCAATGTCAGGGTTCTTAAACCAAGTTAAAGAGACTATTTCCACTCATCAGCTAAACGACTTTTCCTTTTTCCCACTATGTCACTTAAATCAATACTACATTTTCAGTTGCTTCTTTTGCCTCCACATTTACAGAATTTGTGTTTCTTTGGCTATCCTCTTTGCCCCTTATATTTTCAATTATTGCCAATCTCAATTACACATTTTATTCTGTTGGGACTTCCTTCTGGTGCTATCTGACCTTTTGCTGCATCTGATCTGAGACTCTAGACCTGCTGTGACATCACCCTGAAAATTCCTGTAATTGTTCTTTGACTTGACTGTTTCTTGAATCCTACGTTTGCTATTTATTTTTTTATTCCAACAATACTGGATTATATCCTCCAGTAGTTAAGACAAGTTGCTTGCAAATTTTATTTTCTTTATTACTGCTTTGATATTCTCTCATAACTGACCAAATAATAAAATTTGAGCTTGGAAGTCATTCTACAGCCTTTAAAGCAATGCATCTTCTGTTTTCTGGCATCCAGTCATCACAATTGAGAACTGTCATATAGTCTGATTCAAAACCTGCTTTCTCTCTCTGAAAGCCTTGGCAGTCTTCTCTTCTTAGTATTCTGTGATTTAATGAGGATATGTCCAGATGTAGCTCTTTTTTATTCATTTACTGAGCACACTACCTTGTTTCCAGTTCTAGGAATTTCTCTTCAATTTGCAAGATAATTTCCTTCATTATCACTTGTCCCCCTTTTCTAACACTGCAATTAATAGGATAATGGCTTTCTTGTATTGCTCTTCTGGTGTTTCATTTAAAACTATTGTGCACTTTGTATTTTTTATCTCTGACTTCTTATTTTACATTTTGAAAGATTTTATCAATTTTAATTTCAGTTCTTCAATGCTTTCAGTTGCAGGTCTCATTTCAGCAATCAATTTTATCATCTCTGAGTGCTCATTCTTTTTGGGTTGTCTTATTTGCAGACCAGCCATGGCAACTATACAGGTGCAGCTTCAAGCAGAGCCCACTGGAAGGAGGACTACTAACTTGTAAACTCTGATTGTACTGTCTTTGGAATTAACTACAGTCCTTTGCTCTACCAACTGAGCTATCAAAGGAACTCTAGGTGTAGTGTCTTTGGAATGCACCAAAAGAATCAACCTGAGTTCTCACTCTCTGGGAGCTCCCAGGCAATGAAAGGACATGGTGGTCATATCTGCCAACAGGGAATACCCTGATGGGCTTGCTGACGCTGTCTCAAATTATACTATGGTGTGGAGCTTTTCTTTTCCAATCTTCTTTCCTTCCTGCTTCCTTTCAAAGCTGTAGTATCTACATTACAGACTGAACTTTCTTATACACTCCAGTTCTCTTTCCCCTTTACCTTTCATGGGTTTTACCCCAATAGATCTTTTATACTTCTTACTTTATCTTCACTTATGCTCTCAAATGAACTAATAGAGCATCCTATTCTAAATTTGTAATTCCACTTAGTTCTTGGATGTGACAACTACTTATAACACCCAGTTCATCTAGCAGCACAATTTACCTGGTATAGTGATCTAGTAGGTTCAAATCACAAAGAGATAACATGAAATTAGCTAGAAAGATATCATTAGTATATCAAAATATAAAAATAAGGAAGGGAGATTAGTGTGTCTCCCCTTCCACATTTACAGAAGATGCAAAATACTTAGTCATTCTAAGAGATGAAATAAAACAGAAATAGTACATGAAAATTCTGTCCCATCTGTTACTGCATAAAATGATCCAATTTTGTGGCAAGATATCCCACTATCTCTTTCAAGTAATCTACAATAGGAATCACACAGTGTCTTGTATTTTTCACTTAAGCTGGTACTTGCCCAAGTCTTATTTTGCTTCTGGATTTTAGGATGACTGAGGGTAAGTCTAAGTCTTTTCCTCAATATCTATGCTAATAATAATAGCACCTGCAATTTAGAGGACACTAACTACATACCAGGTATGGTGGTGACACTTTATATCCATTGTTGACATCCATATCCATTGTTTCATTTGAGCCATGCCAACAATCCACTTTTACAGTTGGAAACATTAATTCTCAGATATGTTGTGTAACTCACCAAAGTTCCCATGGTCAGAGGAAGTACACAAATACCTGCCTCCCAAAACCATCTCATACACACTTCTCCTTTGCCATTGTCTCACATACAGGGTCACTCAACACCAGAGCTACATTACAAATAGGTAATAAAAACCTCATTAACGACCTGCATCCTGTGTTTTGTAGACTGTGATGAGTGTGAAATAGAGGGAGTGATTATTTAGAGCGAAGACAGTTACAAATTATTTAGAAATGATTGTCCCTGGGGAGCCTCAATAATAAATCATTTTTAATCATTGAAATACAAATGCTGATTAAGAGGCAGAATATAACAAGTCTTTTATTTTCCCCTTTCTGTCATTTAGGGTCTTTGTGGGAGAAGAGGTAATGTGTCAACATATTCCTGCCTGCTTGCTTATAGAAAACCAGCGATATTTGTCTGAATTTCTCCTCCTTCCTTGGAAAAGTAATTAAAACAAGTCATTCACCTCTTCAGGAGTAGCTTATGAGTAGTTTATAACAGGAGGTTTTGGGATAAAAGAAAATGTTATTCGTTCAGAATCAGAGTAAATAAATTTATAGAGAAAATATGCACAAGCTAATTGTCAACATGTTTTGTGAACTTTTGTTCTAATATTTGGAAACACAATCTTTTATAATAACTAACGTGTCAACCTTTTGTTGTTGATATTCCATTGTGTGTCTCACACTTCTTCAGGGATCGCCTATGCTGACAGTTACAACCATACATTCAGCTGAAATTTAGAATTTGTCTAGAAATTATAACCCCCACCCTGAGAAGAGAATAGCTATTTAAAGGCAAAATTCCATCTATTTTTCTTCTAAATCTTTTTTTTTTTGCCGTCTATACTGCCAAAACATGCATATGCACATTCCTTAACACCTTCCCCCAGAGATAATCAAAGATTAGCAGTCATAATCCCAGAATGTGATCCCAATCTTTAGAATTACTTGTGATGTGAACAAGAGACTAGTATGAAAAGGATATTTGAAAATTAAGGTACCTAAGATGCCTACGTACTACACCAGCTGATGGCTTATCTAGAATTTACCAGAATCATAAATGATGTTCTTTCAACTCCAGATATTTATGTTTTCATTTGTTGCTTTGAAAGTGCTATGTCCAAGACTCCAAAGTCTACCAAAACATTTGCTTTTTCCCAAGCAATGCATTTCTGATGAAATGTAAGCAGGGCTTTAATTTTTTTAGCAGTTCTGTGAAAGATGAGCTTGAACTGATAAAAAAAATTGTCTACTGAACTGAACTTTGTTCACCCTACAAGTATTTGTCAATTACCTACCACCTTTAAGCCTCTGGGTTAGATGCCAAAGTGTGAATGGAATGAGGCAGACACAGCACAGTCACCGGGGAGCAAGGGTAGACAGGGAGCACTAGTACCTTCATTCATTATTTTCTTAAGTAGGAAGACATCAAGTTATCCTTAAGTGGGTAAATACACACATAACTATGATATATCCAGACCATGGCATATTATTCCATGCCTAGAGGAAATACCCATGAGTCAGTATTGTTGTGGACCCTAGGCAGGCAAGGTCTGGGGCACTATGAGAATGAGTAAGAGAGGGAAACATTACCTCTTGCGGTCATCAGGGCTGTCTTCTCAGAAACATTTAGGCAGATGTGAGCTATAGTTGCCCATCAGAGTTAGAGATAAGCAGTCACATCTGGGTGAAAGCACAGTGGCAAGAAGAAACTAGAAAGTCAATGTGTTAACAGAGCAGGATCAGAAGTTCTTTTATGGAATTCCCAGGTGGTCTCTGAGAAAAGAGACTTCTCTAATCACAGGTTGCTAATTCTCTGTAACAAGACACCTGTAATACACACCTGAATGAGCATGCAATCATCAGCAACCTTTCCCCCATGTTTGGTCTGCTGGTAGATATGTCTCTCCCACAGACACACCCATCCTCACAGTGCATGACGTGCATGTGTGAGTGCATGACAACTAAGCATCTTAGGGATACTCTCTGTCTGCACAAGTTCAGAACAATCCTGAGTCAGCAAGGGACCAGTTACAGAAATAAGATAGAGCTACACAATAGCACAAGAACAATAACTTATGTACTTATTCAAATGAAAATTTCTCCAATATACAACTTTAAGTAAAAAAGTAAGATCCAGAGAAATATATGGCTGGGGTTAACACTTACACTTGAGATGGATTAAAAAATAACAAGTATTCAATATAAGAATTCACAGAAAAGTAGAAAATACTTGCAAAAGACCAAACTGATAAAGAACTGTTATCCAAAATATACAGAAAACTTTAAAAACTCAACAATGAGAAAATAAATAACCCGATTAAAAAATAGGAACTCTGAGTAAACCCATCATCAACATAGATTTACAGATGGAAAATAAGCATATTAAGATTTTTCAATGTCATGTCATTTGCAAGTTGCAGATTAAATTAATAATTAGCAGAATCATAACATAAATAAGAGTACTAAAATACAATAAGTACTAAAAATACAATGTGTATTTCCACAAGGAATTGAAGGCAAGATTTTATAAGACCATATTTTTTAACTGATTTATGCTCTGAACTTCCTCCTACAGACAAGCTTTCCTTTTGTAGTTCTTCTTTAGCACCAACTTGTTCATAATTATATGGCTATGTACACACATGTATGCATGTATGCATGTATAAGCTAACATTTCTCACATATGAGTTGAAAATTCATATCCTTACAAAAATGTGCACATAGATGCTTCTAGCACCTTCATTCATTATTGCCAAAACTAGGAAGACACCAAGATATCTTTCAGTGGGGGAATATATAAATAATGAGGATATATCCAGAAAAAGGTATGTTCTGTGCCAAGAGGAAATGAACTATAAAGCCTTGAATAGACATGGAAGCACGTTAAGTGCATATTAATTAATGAAGAAAGCCAAACTGAAAAAAC
Source organism: Uropsilus gracilis (assembly GCA_004024945.1). NCBI lineage: Eukaryota > Metazoa > Chordata > Mammalia > Eulipotyphla > Talpidae > Uropsilus > Uropsilus gracilis. The sequence goes on from PVHY01017794.1 coordinate 6,293, forward strand.
TGATTCCAGTTATCTGAGTTTCTGGAAAATGTGAAACTATGGGAGACAATGAAAAGGTGAGCATTTATGAGGGTGTGTAGAGGAGAGGGTGAGGTGAATAGGCAGGGGACAGGGGTTATTTGAGTAGTGAAATTACTCTGGATGATACTCTGTTATGATAGATGCATGTCTTACATATGTCCAGATCCATAGAATGCACAGAGCCAAGGCTCCTTAGCATCATTTTATGATTTTGGGTCACAATGATGTGCTGGTGTTGATTCATTGGGTGTGACAAATGCACCATTGTGTCAGTGGATATTGGTGGTAAGGGGGCTACATGTGTGGGAAGGAAGAACATTAAAACTCCCTGTACTTTCCACTCAGTTTTTCTCTGACATAAAAACCCTCTTGTTCATTGCTCCCTACCTGCCAGTTTGCATTCTCCAGCTTTAAAGATGATCATCCTCTCCAGGGCACACACGTTTCCTTGGTTCTCTTGCTCCAGGGAAATCCAGCCCATCTTTAGGATCCTAACATCTACCCTGCTCTGACCTTTCAGACAAAGTTTGTGCTTGTTTACCATTTGAACCTTGCTTGTATTGAAACTTGGGTATAAAACCCACACTTCCGAGGAAGCCACCTGAACAACACTCTAACACACTTGGCTGTCTCCACAGTGATGTCATCATCTCCTAGGCTGGGGGAATGGTTGGAAAGTAAGAAGCTATGATCATTCATATTTTTTAAAAAAGAAAAAAATAAACTTTTATTGGAAATGTGTCTTTCAATAAAGCAAGATTTTTTAAAATTAGTTTGAATGTTTTCTTTATAATATTGCTTCTTGAGAGAAAGATACAGACCACTATATGGACTCTATTCCTATTTTCATTTTTTATAGGCTTATGTTATCATTCACATTTTATGCAGAAGATATAGTTATTGGCATAGTAAAAGTGTTGGCATCTGAGCATGATATTCATCCAAAGTACAGAATTTATAAAAGAGCCATTTGACTTTCTAATGAGACATGATAAGCATGCCTTCTTGTAAATGCATTTTACAGAAAAACATAAGGACATCAGACCAGGCTGACAGTAAAGACTATTCTGTCAACAATTGCTGGAGTTGTTCCATGCAGCACTCAAGGACTGCTTGATTTGGATAAATAAATGATAAGAAATAAGGCCACAGAAGTGTAAGGATTAGAATCAGTCATCAAGGGCCAACCATGGTGGCTCATGCCTGTAGGTGGCAGTCTATGAAGCCACAGCCAGGACCATGGATTGTGGTTCGAGTCCCACCATGGGCATGTAGCGAGACCTAGTCCCCCAAAAATAGCTGGGCTGGGCAGGTGGCGCATGCTGTAATCCCAGCTACCTGGGAAGCTGAGGCTCAGGATTGCTTGAGTCTGTGGTACCCCGAGCAAGGAGAGCCTGTGGTTCCATAGGCAAAAATAGCGAGACCTAGTCTCAAAAAAAAAAAAAAAATAGAATCAGGCATCAGTGCTTGGGGATTTGAGGATGGATGGGTAGTGAGGAGTAATTGCAGTCTAAGGTGAACACTGGGTTTGACAGCCAGAAGAAACATTTTCAGATAATTGCTCTTGCCTAAAATATATTCTCCATGTTTCCAGAGCCATAGGTGTGAGTGCCATTACTGTGTTCCATGTTCACTATCAATAAACAGAAATTGTGCACCAGCACATGCTTCACATTAGAAAAAATTCCATTGATGCTGATATAGGAGAGAAAAATGAAAAAAATGAAGAAAAAAATTGACATTTCTGTTGGCTTGAGATCCCCTGTAGCTTAATACTTGTAACCACCAACATGGAAATAACTACCTTACCATTTTTATTCTTCTACAATTTTCTAGACTATGTCTCACTCTAAACTGGCAATAGTCCTTCCCCACCTCACCCCTCTACCCCAGTGTATATATGACTCAGGTATTAAAAAAGCAAAAAATGTATGTTTTTGTTTTCTCTTTTTTTTCCCTCCTCTCCCTCCTTCTTCTTTCTTGTATGAAAAGAGAATGTACTTATTATAGTGAATCTTGAGTCCAAGAATGCAAGGTGACATAAATTCAGTTTTGATACTCAACTAATAATAATAGTGGTAATAATAATTTATCAATAATTATAAAATGCTCTTATAAAACCCTAATGGCACTTTTATATGGACTAGATAGTTGCTTTTGCTTTACAACTGTGTCTTAAGTGTTCTCCACTTAAAAAGAAACAACTTAAAAAGCTCCCAAACAGAAGAGGAAATGACACTTACCAAGGATTTGGTGCTCACCATCCCTGTGCTAGATGCTTTTTCTACATTAAGTATTCTCCTCTGGACTCTGTAAATAGAGGGCAGAAGTGTGACTAGCATGGTGACCATTGTGAAGATAATGACGTGGGAGACCACAATTTTTGAGACTTTCTGAGTGTCAGGCACTACAATCTCCTAGTTAACCTTATTCACTCAAACCAAATTTATTAAATACCAGCAACTTGTATTTAATCAGCATCAATGTTTTAGGTATTCAAGATATATCAATGCACAAAATGCACAAGATCCTGGGAAGTTATACCAGCGGGTGAGAAAGACCCTAGAGACCCCCAAGGAGTCCACATATGCACAGCAAAGTAGAGAAGACATTAGAAGGGTCAGACAATTGCTTTGGAAAAACCACAGATAAGAGTACAGTGGATCCAGATTGTAGAGTTTAGGTTGCAACTTTAAATCAGGTGGTGGTTTAAAATTGCAACCTAAACTCTACAATCTGGATCCACTGTACTTAGGTAGTCGGGGGCACGGTGGCTCATGCTTGTAAGCTTCAGCCTATGAAGCGGCAGGAGCTAGGGACTGAGGTTCAAGTCCTGCCTGGGGCCTGTAGCGAGATCTAGTTCCAAAATATATATATATCTGGGCGTGGTGGCGCATGCCTGTAATCCCAGCTACCTGGGAAGCTGAGGCTGGGGATCGCTTGAGTCTGCGGTACCCCGGGGAATGAGAGTCTGGGGTTCCACAGGCAAAAAATAGTGAGACCTAATCTCAAATCAATCAATCAATCAATCAATCAATCAATCAGGTGGTGGTGGCAGTGAACTCTATACTGAGAAAGAAATATTTGAAGCTACTTAAGAGGCTGACCACATGGATGGGGAAAAGGGCTTTAGGTCAACGAACAGCAAAGAGACCAGTGTGACCTGGGAGAGAAGACAGTAATGAAGTCACAGGGGAACAGACCCTATAAGGTCTTCCAGGCTAATGGAAGGAGTTGTTTTTTAATTTGCAGTGAAATAGAAAATCATTGGAGAAATTTGAGCAGATAAGTAACAAGGTCAACATACACCTAAAAGAACTCACTACAATTGTTATGTTGAGAATAATATACCACCTTATATATATTATCTCATAGCTGTAATATTCTGAGGTTGCTAGAATTCCCATCTGGTAAAATGTAGTGGAGGAGAGAGTGTGTGGAAAATTTAAATAGATTTTCAGTGAGAGGCAGAACTAGGAATCACAGCCAAAGCAAACATGGTCTAACAATCCAAACAAAGATAGGTTCACTCCATGACCACCTTGAAGGAGCAGCATCTAGATTGATACTTAGTCCTGATAACTAAAACACAATTCCAGGTGTAGGAAGAAGTAATATGTTCAACCTGGCTTGGCACTCAGAAGGCAAATGATCATTAATCATGCGTTAATTCAACAAATGACCAAAGAGTACCTGCTACCTTTGTGGAAAACTGTGAAAAGGACCTCAGTAAAATTATAGTCTAAAAGGGGCACAATGTGGGGGGAAGTCCAGTGAACTGAGGTAGTGGATTGTGGGTTACTTGATGGAGGGTACATTATGGTAACCAATCTGAAGAGGTTATCTCATACTTCTGAAATACCAGCAACAATGTAAGCCAATGTTACCTCATAAAAAAGTGAAAATTTTAAAAATATATATCTTATAAAACCAAACGTGTAGTGACATATTAGAGAAATCATTTTCAAAGAATCAGTAAGCTACAGAGGTGGAAGTGGTGCATGTAGAAGGTAAGGTGGGGGTAGATAGTGGCCTGTAATTCTTTGCTGTAGGCAAAGACCTTTATCACATCTAAGATTCTGCACGGTCAAGCTGTTGACAGGTTCTGTGTTCCACCCTGATAGTTTGCAAACAAAGATTTTTTTTAAAAGTGAAAGCGTTTTTCAGGAAAAATGTAAAGATTTGAAATGTGAAGATTTCTCATTTGAAGTTTCCTCTCCATAGCTTGCCCTCAACAACTTTCACAATTTCAGTTGTTGAATTCTTCTGTATGGGACACACTGCAGCTTGTTGGAAATTCAGAAAACAAAGGGAACAGAAAGTTCTCCAGGCTTTTCATGTTGGTGAAATCTGTTGTATTGCATGTGCATGTGTGTGTGTGTGTGTGTGTGTGTGTGTGTGTGTGTGCACGCGGGTGCACCCACCTCTCCAATTCCTGGAGAACCTGCCAGGATGGAGCACGCCAGCTGTGGGCCTCCGCAAGGAAATACTTTGTTTCAGTGACTTGATAGCAGGACATCCTCCTTATTTTGGAGCTGGCACCTCTGTTGGGTAAAACTGTAAGAGTGGGATGACAAAGCTGAATTGGGGGTCGTGGCCCCATCTTTGTAATAAGATACAGCTGAACTAGAGTGATGCCATTGTGGGTGGAGACTTAACAAAGCTCCAGAGTGAGGGGCAAAGCCTCCAGAAAAGAAAAGCTCAAGCTTGAGAGGATGAGAGAGCCTAAGAGTCCACGCAGGGAGAACAAGACACGGATGCCATGCCCAGACCAGAGAGGGAGAAGAAGGAGCAGTGCCTTGGGGTGCTCAGCCCTCCCACAGTCAGGCAGAGAGAAGAAAAGCCGTAAGCTTTGGCCTATGGGCAACAACCCAGAAATCTCGGGAAACGTGTGTCCCTGAGGAGAGGGTAGCTGGCTGGAAACCTGGACTTGGTGTTGACCTATATCATGTTTGTTTGGTTTACTGGACAGGGGTGAAGTGTCCAATGGCCTGGATGGCCCTGGGGACTCTAAGTTTCTTATGCTCTCATTACTAAATCTTGTTTCTGTTCCTCTAGTCTTGCACAACTGACGCAGGGGTGGACCGACCTAGTAGTTGCGGGTTTCAGTATTGGCTTTTCCCTTGTGGGGTAATTTGCCAGCCCCCCCCATCCACTAACAGAACCTTTATGCTATTCATACTATCCTTCCACTTCTCCCCATAGGAACTTTTTTATTATTTATTTGTTTGTCTTATTTTCTTATATCACTGTTCTTTTTTTTTTTTTTTTTTTTTACAATATTTGGTTTCTCCCTTCAGGTGTAGTTCCCATAGTTCTCCCACTACCATATCACCCATGAACCATCAGCAGAGTCCTTGTACTCTTCTCTCACTTGTTTTGACCCCTTCCCTAACCCCTTCCCCTCCTCTGCTATATGCCTCAGATTTATGGTTTGTCTGCAAGTTCCATCTTTTTCCTGATCCCTTACTTATTTTCCATATATTCCTCCTATAGGTGAGCTTTTTTCCTTCAAGATTTAGTTTGTGCCAAACTTTTGCAAAACCATATCATTTGGGGGTACATTATCACGTTGCTATATATACACATTTCATTGTTTACCAAAACTCTTGAGTCTTCACCCTGCCCTGTCTCCTTCCTACCTCTATTTCCCTTCCCCTTTACCTCTGGTAACTGGAATATTCTTCACAAAGTCTAAGAATTACTTTGGTTGTGCTTTGCCAGTTTTTCTTTGGTTATTTATATTCCATAAATTAGTAAAATCATTGGTACTTACCTTTCCCATTCTTATTTCACTTAGCAAATCACCTCAAAACAATCCATCTAGTCCTAGAAAGCACTAGTTCATTTTTTTAAATAACCATATAATATTCCAAGGATTTTATATTCCACATCTACCTCATCCAGTCACCTGTCACTGGGCACTTCAGCTGATCCCACAATTTGGCCATTGTGGACACAGCCAGCTGTACACACCGCAATGTATGCATCTCTTCATATTGGTTTCACATTCTTTGAATAATAACTAGCAGTAGTATTGCTGGATCTTATCATAGTTGCATTTTATTTTATAAGGCATCCCCAGAGGAATGTTTGATAGACTATTTTTCCATTCTGCTGCCTTGATGGTTCTTCTGGACATGGTCATCCCAAGGTTCTCTCACCAAGCATCACAGAAATAATGTCTTGAAATAGAAATCAGATGGACTGTGCTCTATGCTAGGTTAGAATTCTTGATATGGTTATTTCCTAACCTCTGTGATCCTGGGAAATCCATATATTCTCTTTATCTGTAACTTGGACATAAAAGTCCTGGTCCTAGATCACATAAGCTGCAATTGTATCACATAAGATTGTGAACCTGACTCCCCCTTGTTTGAGGAGTGCTAGCTAGTCCAAGGATTCCTTTACTATAGATCTCTTCTAGCCTTCAAATTTGTAGCAGAACTCAGCACCAAGTCATGGCTTTGGCCAACAGTAATAGCCATCTGTCCCTCAGACAAGCACTCCAGAGGGCTGGCCACTGAGTTGACTAATACCCCTGCTGGAAGGGAGAGGACAGAAGGCTGAGGAATCACAATCCCTCCCACTGAGATTTCACCTCCGGCTGCTTCCATCAGTAGCTTCGCCCCAGGGATTATGGAAATATTTTGTTCTCAAAATCTTGCTCTGGGCACCATCCCAAGGAACTCAGTGTTTAGAATGTTGTGTCCTCAGCAGCCTGGTTTCAGACTTCATGAGGTCAGAGAAAATACAGCCAAAGGGAACCTTCCTCAGAGTGTTTCTAGGGAAGTAGCAAGGGTGTTATCAGCACCATCACCCTTAAGCACAGATTGACTGTGCTTTCCCTGAGGTACCTTGTTGCTACAAAACTAGCTGGTCCTTGGAATAAGCATAGTGTCCACTTGTCTCCTCCACTTGGTGACCACAGTCACTCAATGTCCTCTCCCAGACCCTTTCAGCATGAGTTAGGGAGGCAAACATCATTCTTAACTATCAGACCCCCTGACAGAGCTGACCACCGGGGCATGACTTTGGAACAAGCAGAATCCAAACTGCCTAGCAGAACCCACAGAATCCTTGAAGGAAATGCCCCTCTGTTTTCTTGGGACACAATTAGGAGAGCAGTGTCATAGAGTCCATAAGACTAGGGATCTGCAAAGGGGCCCTCTTTAGACATACATCCATTCCACAAACATGCATGGATCATGGCCTATGGAGCATAGTAGAGCCTGAAGCTATGAAGCTATGAAGTAGTTGGAGCCTGGTGTGGGAGGAGGGGATTAGGTGAGGCAGGTGATTAAGGACAAGACATCAGGATACCTGTGATGACCAAAAAAAAAAAAAAAAGGAAATATTAACTGCTCAGGGAGTATAGCATAGGCAGTGCATCCCAACATGCCTCCATTGACCTGAAATCTCTTTTTATATCATTTTCTATGGCTTAAAAAATAAACAGATCTCCTTGATGATTTTTTAACTGCTGAGTTGTAAACTATTTGCCACCGCAAGGATGAAACATCTTCAATGCAATCTGTCTCATATTTGCTTGTAGTTGAAAGCATGTGACCACAGAATGTGGTGGAATGGCTACAGTGACAAAGAGGGAAGCGCTGGTAAGTGGGAGAGGATGGTGCCTTGTGTGTGGACTTAATGGCTTAGAGCTTTCTCATTTTCAAATGAAAAAGTTCAAACTAAATCAATTAAATGATGGCCTTCAATTTACCTCCCCAAATTGAAGTTTGGTGGCCTACTCTCCCTTATAGAGCAGCAAGAAGGCTGGTCATCTTTTGGATACTTTGTGTTTCCAGAAAGAGGTTTTGAACATCTGGGTATTTATCATTTGTCACATGTTACTCAATACAGGCATCATTATAGTGTGGGGATAAACCAGAGTTTAAGACCTTAGGTGATGGGAAATTGTGTACAACTGTATCAGAAGAGACCAGAAGGTCATTATCAGAAATAACCTCTGAAATAAAGCCACACATGTATGACCAACTAATTTTTGAAAAAAGGGCAATAAACATTCATTGGAACAAGGATAGTCTCTTCAATAAATGGTACTGGGAAAACAAAACATTTATATGTAAAAAAAGTGAGTTTAGGCTAATCTCTCACACTTTGTACAAAATCCAATTTAAAATGGATGAAAGACTTGGCTGTAAGACCTGAAATCATAAAATATATAGAGGAAAATATGGGCAAAACATTCCAAGACTTACCCCTCAGAAACTTCTTTCAGGACACATCTGCAGTTGCTAAAAAAATGAAGAAAAACATAAACAACTGGTACTATATCAAACAAAAAAACTTTTATACAACGAAAGAGATAGCAACCAAAACAAAAACACATCCAACTGAATGGGGGAAAAATTGCTTTCCACAAGTGATTAACGTCAAATATCCACAAAGAACTCAAGCAACTTAACAAAAACAACACAAAAAGGGCAGTCAAAAAATGGGGAGAAGAGGTAAAAAGACATTTCTCTAAAGAGGAAATACAAATGGCCACTAGGCATATGAAGAAATATTCAACATCACTTGTAATCAAGGACACACAAATCAAACCTCAAGGAAATACCATCTCACACCAGTAAGAAAAGTCCATATCAAAATATGAATAGCAACAGGCTGCTGGGGCCCCTTTGCCAGTAGGGAGCCAAGGTGGCAAGGAACTCCTGGTAGGCCCTCTGTGCCAAAGAGACTGGGAGGGGGGCCCTGATGGGGTTTTAGCCCCATCTACTAGCAGATGGTTGCATGGGACAGCCATCTGCAGCCCGAATGGGCTGAGGCATGGTTCAGCCAAGCCCCTAACTCAATGGGGTTTGGGACTGTGCCTGCCTGGCCATCTGGGCCCTACCCCCCACACAGGGAGGTACCAGCATGTGGGAGTGGGAGTGGAGGAACATAAATAATACAAACACCATCATAGAGTGGGTGAGGGACCAGGCAAAAATCCAGTCTACAAGTCTAAGCTGGACATAGGAGATGGACTATCAAGAGAACTAGTGCATGCAAGACTGGAGAAACAAATATGGAAACACGATGACACGAATCCACACCTACACACTCACCGGGTCTGGAAAAGCCAAGACCTCATTTTGGAGATGTCATCTAGGAGAGCAAGCATCCCTCCCCACACCACAGGAGAGGAAGGCCAAAGAGTGGGTGCTTTGGCCACACAGCAAAGTTGCAAACTGAGGCAGAGATGATCTGTGATGGCCATTCACAGATGCCTGTATCCACAGAGAAGAGCCAGTTCTTCACCAACACTCGCTGGGAGTGAGGACCCCTAAACCAGATGCCAGAACCATAAGGTAAAACAGCAAAACAACACAGAGAAGGGATTGGAGAAGACAATCTGAAATGAGAAAACATGGACAGACCACAAATAAATATGGACTGGCCCCCTAATGCAAGGTTAACTCTGAAAACCTACCAACATGGTTTGCCTGATCCCAAGAACCCTCACCCTGATGCCAAGAACCCTCACCCAGTGAAAGGGTAGTACCACAGGAAAGAGACTAATGGACTTAACACAGACTAGCAAACAACCAAGAGAGGGGTGTGAGTGAACGGAGGGGGTGCCAGAGGGAGGAGGTGGTATCCCAAAAAAACATTTACTGAGGTTGTAAAATAAATGAAATTTTAAAATGTATGAGAAAATAAAGTAAAAATAAATAAAAATGAACAACAACAATCCTGCTGTGGATGTTGGGGGTGGGGGGTGAACACTTTTATACTGCTGGTGGAAATGCAAAATGATGCAGCCACTATGGGAAGCTGTGAGGATGACCCTAAACCACTGAAAATGGAACTACCATTGGATTCAGCAATTCCACTCTTGGGAATCTACCCAAAGGACCTGTACTTGATTGTTTATTTCAGCATTTTTTTACAATACAAGATATGTAAACAACCCAAATGCCCGAAAACTGATGATTGGTTAAAAAAGTTGTGGTATATTTACACAATAAAATATCATTTCACAATCAAGGAAGACAAAATATGATGTATTTGTGATAACATGGATGAACCTAGAAGGATTCATATTAGCAGAAATAAGTCAGAAAGAAAAAGAAACCAGATGGTCTCACTTATAGATGGGGCATAGGGAAAGCAAGCAAAAGGTCAAGAAAAAGGCAAAACAAACTAACAACGAGGGCCTGATAACAAAATCTCACAAAGAGCTCACACAACTTAGCAAAAAATAAGACAAAAAATCCAGTCAAAACATGGATAGAATATCTAAAAAGATACTGCTCCAAAGAGGAAATGCAAATGGCCAATAGGTGTATGAAAACATGCTCAACATCACTAATAATCAGGGAAATGCAAATCAAAACCACAATGAGATACCAGCTCACACCCATAAGAATGACCCATATTCAAAAAAATGAACAACAAGTGCTGGTGTAGATGTGGAAAGGGACACTTTTATACTGTTGGTGGGATTACAAACTGGTCCAGCCACTATGGAAAGCTATGTGGAGACTCTTAAACTACTGAGAATGGAATTCCCATTTAATCCAGCAATCCCACGTCTACAATCTACCCAAAGATTACAAAAGTTCTAATCCAAAAAGACACCTGTATTTATTGCAGCACTATTTACAATAGCCAGGATATGGATGCAACCCAAATACCCCAAAATAGATGAGTGGTGCAGAAAGCTGTGGTAAATATACATGATGGAATACTATTCATCAATCAAAAAAAGACAAACCTATGTCAATCACAGTAATATGGATGAAGTTAGTAGAAATCATGCTAGCCGAAGTAAGCTAGAAAGAAAAAGAGAAATACCAGATAGTCTCACTTATGAGTGACAAAGGGAAAACAAACAATCGAGCAGACAAGGAAAATTCAAAACTAATTTTTAGCAAAATTGAAGCATAGAGCATGAGAGGGGGGTGGGGAAGCCAGGGGTGGAGGGGCACAAAAAATCAAGACCATGGTTCACACGTGATAAGGTGATGGGAGAACCCTGGGGTAGATAACAATGTAAAATAAAATAAATAATATAATAAATAGCAAAAAAATAAGGTAAAATGATGTATTAAAAAAAGAAGAAGAAACTAACAATGAACTGGGACAAACAGCTTGGGGGGGAGGGGAGAAATCAGGGAAGGATGAGCACAAAAAATCAAAATGATGGTTCATAGGTGAAATGGTGGTGGGAGAGCCCTAGGGAATACAATGCTGTTATGTGTGTGTGTGTGTGTGTATGTGAACAGCAAAAATGACTCATAAATAAACAAATAGATAGATAAAAATACATAAATAAATAAAATACCCCTGGAGCAAACGTGGTTTTGAAATGCAGACTAGAATATGACTAAAGAGGAACGTGGAAGCAACTGTCTTTCTCAACTCAGATAAAATTGGAACTCTCTGGGGTCTTGTGTCCGTTCCAGGCACTTCAGCAGAGAAGGGCAGCAGAATTTGGACAGGCTTCAGAGGAAAGTTGTCAAGAGGATTGAAAGACTGGAAAATAACAGAGGTTGAAGGAACCAGATCAAGCACCAACAAGTACAGCAACTTTGTTTTTAAAATTATTCATTCATTTATTTATGCATTTATTATGGAGATAATGTTGGTTTACAACTCTGAATATGACTTAGAAGTATGCATCACACACTTAAAGCTTGTTAACACATCACCTCCAACACCAACTCACCCATAGTTCTCCATTCTCAGGCTGGTGTGTACCCTCACCACTCTACTCTCCTCCTTTTGTCCCCTTCTGGTAGCCTCAAGTCTACCATGAGATATCTAGGGTTCGTTATTGGTTTGATTTTATTTGATTTCTTATTTTGCTTCTCTGTAATCTATCTATGAGTGACACCATCTGCTGTTTGTCTTTTTCCTTTTGACTCATTTTACTTAGTATAATCCCCTCTAGTTCCATTCATATGGTCACAATTGGCAAGGATTTATCTTTTTTCATAACTGAGTAGTATTCCATTGTGTGTGTGTACGTGTGTGTGCATGTGTGTGTGTGTGTGTATGTACACCATATCTCAGTTCATTCATTTGTCCTTGTGCACTTACATTGTTTCCATACCTTGGTTGCTATAAACTGTTGTGGTGAACACAGGAATGCATGTTTCCCTTAGAATTAGTGTTTTTCTATTCTTTGGGCTGATACCTAGGAGTGAAACTGCTGAATAATATGGTAGACCTATTTTTAACATTTTGAGAAAATTCCATACTATTTTCCACAGGGGATGGACCAGTCTATATTCCCACCAACATTTTAAGAAAATACCTTTTTCTCCTCTTCTTCACTAATATATGTCATTCTATAGAAGTACAGAACAACTTCCATTCTTCCTTCTATGGTGGAAACAGATTGGGAGCAGAAAAAGAAAAACACAAAACAATACAAGATAAAAAACTTGAACACAGAATTCCAGAGACTCTGCTTCCCACTTTGCTCAGCATTACTTGAGCAGTGAAAGACACCACCTGGCTGAAGGTCCAAGATCATGTTACCTAAGATGTAGAAGCCCAGGTTTCTGATCTGGCTAATTGCACCTAGAGAGCTAATGCCTTAGGTTCAAATGCCCACTTTCTAATAACACTCTTGGCCAGAAACTATTTCCAATCTTGGAAACTGGCTGGAAATGTTTTAAAAATGCTAATGCCCAGGCCCATATACAATGAATGAAGTCAGGAACTCTAGCATACCAGAAGGAATTCTCCTACACTATAGACTGTCCTCAACTACTATATGTTTCCAATGGCAAATGAACTTAAAACACACGAACTATCACAAAGGAATAAAAACTCCAGCATATAGTATCAGATCTCTAACACTCTAACATATATAATATTTCTTAAGAAAGGCTCTGAGGCTATGTTTGCTTGTACTGCTGCTAAGTATGCTTTTGTGCAATATCCTTTGATTATCTGATGTATCTGGGGAACATCTACCCTCAGTGAATTGTCTGCCAAAAAAAAAAAAAGTCCAGCTCCATCCTGATATTCATTTATTCTCTTGCTGCTTCTCTCAACAATGTGATTTTATTATAGTAACAGGCCTTTAGTAAGAACTCAGTATGATTTTGTTAATTGTAGGGCAATCTTTGATCCTGCCCCCTGAAAATTTCAGTCCACTAGATGTTTAGATGGTGTTAGAGTAATTTATTCAGAATTTAGAATAGTGGTAACACTAAGTCAATATGTCATATCCAAGGGGCTGGTGACTGTAGTATAGATTTACAGAATTTCATTTCCATCTGCACATTTCTATCCTACCCCATCTGTCAGACAAACAAAGCACTGGCATTTGTATTCTCATTGAAGGCTGTTTTCACCTTGTCTGTATATGCATCATTAAATAGTTAAAGATTGAATACAGAAGAGATAAATAGCCATCTTTCCAACTACTCATGACAAATTTCAGAGCTGTGTTCTTTGATTCTATTTATACCTGGGTGACTGTTGTTGCTACTGCTGTTGCTGCTTTTGTTTAACATTTCTTGCCTTTCTCCTACAGGTGATGAATGATGGACAGGGCTGGAATGCAATCTATCAAAGCAGGATGCTGGAATGCAGATCCCAAAGCATATCATGTTCACCAGCAGTACCCACACTGAATTCCTGATTCTTCTCCCCTATTCATCTTTGTTCAAGCTTCCAATGCTAGTTGAAGGGATCCATTCACAGTCTCCTTCACTTCATCATCTGTAGTCATTCTTTAAATCATCATCCTTCAAAAGCTTTCCTTGGGAACTTGCTCCTCGTTGATCCTCCCTAGGGCCATACCTACCATTGAATTTTAATTCCTTGGAAAAAGAAAGTATGTTCATTCATGTTTCAATGCATAGTATGTACAGAGTGTAGATACCTGATAAATTTTTGATCAATAGATGAACTTAATATACAATTATCTGGCCATCGTCCAAAACTATTTTCTGAAAAATTCATTTTCACTGTGCTCTAGAGAAAGACAAGTCAATATTCTTTGCTACAAAAGTTCCCTGACTGGAATCTTGGTTCCTTCCTTATTCCTAAAATGGGGCCTTTCTGCCTTTAGCCTTTCTTGATTGTCATCCTCTACCCTCCACTATTTTCTACCATTCTAGACCTTGACCTCTTCACCTCCATCTTGCAGTACATTATTGACCTTCTCACTTACCTCCGTTGTTGCTAGTCTTTCTCACCTTCAACCATTTTTGCAATCAGATTCTACACTCATCTTAATAAAGGGAAGAACTTGTCTTGCCTTACACCTGCTCGAGAACTTATACTGAGGTTGTTCTTATTTGTGTTTTTCCCACTGAAATGCCTCTATTATTCATTGACCCCATCTAAACTACACATCCTGAATCTATTCACGGTTTGTCTTCATACTCTACCCTTCCAAGAGAGATTGTCCACTCCTGGTCAGTGGGTGTTTCTTTTCCTAATCCACTAATATATCCATATCCCTCCGACTTCCACTCTGTGAATGGGCTAACTGAATGGCTCTGTTCATCTCCTCTCTTAGCAGACAATACCCTCACATCCATTATAAGTCTAATATCTTACATATCCTAATACTAGATCTCCACAGTATCTAACCCTGTCACTCTAGTACCCATTCATCTTTTCTTTCTTTTTTTTTTCTTTTTTTGAGGCTAGGTCTAGCTATTTTTGCCCATGGAACCACAGGCTCTCATTGCCTGGGGTACCACAGACTCAAGCAATCCCCAGCCTCAGCTTCCCAGGTAGCTGGGATTACAGGCATGCGCCACCACGCCCAGATATATATATATATATATGTATATATATATATATATATATATATATATATATTTTGGAACTAGATCTCGCTACGGGCCCCAGGTGGGACTCAAACTGCGATCCTTAGCCCCTGCTGCTTCATAGGCTGAAGCTTACAGGCACGAGCCACCGTGCCCAGCCCATTCATCTTTTCTTTCCTGATTTCCTTTCATACTATTAGCCACTACCATGAAGAGCACATTCCAAAAATATTGCATATATTTGAATACCTTTACTCCAATGTGACTGTGAGTTTCTGAGATAATATAATATTTCTTTTGTATTCTTCACTTTGCCTATTACAGTATATCATCCAATAAACACTGATGTCTATCATATCTTCAAAAGACAACATAACTTATTCTTGCAAACAATAGGATCATTAGGCGAAGTTAGTTTGGAAGGGTATAAAATACCAAGAAATAAACTCTGAATTAATGTAGGGAAAGTAAAATTGGTCTATATAGAAGAGTCATGTATTTGATTGTTTTTATATAATTCAGATATTTACAAAACTAAGTATTTTGATGCTAACAATTACAGTAATAGTAAATTGTAATCATTATTTCAGTTGGTACAAGAGCATCTTTAATGAAAATGTACCATGTGCCAACCTTAGGATGGAGAAGAGTTGGATGACCCATAAATTAATAAACTTAAGCATATTAACAATACCAGGTAGACTGTGGATAATATAAAATGTTTATAAAATTTTAATATTTTGTTTTACAGCATATGGAAGGATTCATGAAATCAGGGCCTTGATACAGAATAAATGATTTTTAAAATGATAAATTAGAAACTTTCAGGATATTAGGTGATGAACGGAAGGGTAGAGAAGTGTAACAGTGCTAAGAGGAAGGTAAAAGTACAGGATGTATTTAAAGAACAATCCATTAATCCATTATATGTCTTTGAGTTGGAGCATAAGTATTAAGAGAAAGGAGGGAGTGGCAGAAAACACAGAAAGGTAGAAAGGTTTATTGGCACCAGGGCATATAAGCTTTAAGAGTTTAGGTTTTTTATATGGAAGAAAGAAGCCATTGAAAGTTTTCAAGCAAAACCTTAATAACAAAATTCTTCGAAATTATGTGTATAAGTCTCTTCAGGATGTTAGAGAAGTTAAAAACTTGCCCCAAGGCAAGCAATTTCCTTTTTTCCTAAAATGCTAGACTTGAGAGAAATATGTCAAACAAAACTGAAAACTGTTGACTATCTCAAGCAGCAGAGAGTTTGCTCTCTAATGTGTCAGATTTTGCTAAATGTATAGTATTTGCATCTTCCAGTGTTTTCATAGAAGTAAATGGCATGTTTTAAGAATGCTGATCTCCTCTTCTGTTTCCTGGCTAGTAAGGATGTGTCTCCTGGCTAGTAAGGTGGATATCTGATTTTTCACCATGGTGCACTAGAAACTTCCAGAGTTCAAGTGGGTGGAGGTGAAAGATAACCATCATCTCCATGTGAAAACTTCTTTCAACCTTTAGAGGAAAAAGAGTGCACAGTGATTAAAAAAAAAAGTAAATCAGGAAGGTTGGAAGCAAAAGGAACTAATTTTTACTAACAATTCCATCTAAACGTATTATTCAGAATTAATATTTACTGGGAGTGGTAACTGGTGTTAATTTTTTGTAGATCATTAAAATGCATTCATCAGGCCAACAACAAAGTGAGCCAACACCAGATAGCAACTCACTGAGCAATCATTGCATCTCAGCTCTGGAGACATTGCACAGATGCTGCTTTGTTGTCAGTCACTAAAGAAAGTCCCAACAGGTAGATTAGACACATGGTTCTTGTGGTTTCCACTCTCAGATTTGAGGAGAACGAGGCAGTTGTGTCCTTGCCTGTATTAAAAAGCATCTTTGTCATTTGCTTCAAGATAGTTTTTGATTTCTTCTTTGATTTCTTTATTAACCCATTGGTCTTTCAGTAACATACTGCTCAGTCTCCAGGTATTGGACAATCTCCTTGCTTTCTTTCCATAATTTATTTCTCACTTGATGCTTTTATGATCAGAAAAGTCACTTGATGTGATGCAATTTCAATATCTATGTATTTTCTGATGTTTGTTTTGTGACCCAATATGTTGTCAATCCTGGAGTATAATTCATGTGCATTTTAGAAAAGTGTGCGTTTATTTGGGGGGGGGGGGAGGTGTAGTATCCTCTAGATCTTCATTTAAGGCTATTGTTTTTTAAAACAAAAAAAAAGAACAAAAACATTTCATCACTTCACTGGAATTGATGAGACTAATATCATAATAGATATAAAATTTTTTTTTTTTAATTTTTGAGACCAGGTCTCACTATTTTTGCCATGGAACTGCAAGCTCACATTGTCTGGGGTACCACAGACTCAAGCAATCTCCAGCCTCAGCTTCCCAAGTATCTGGGATTACAGGTACATGCCACCACACAGAGCTATTTTTTGGAACTAGGTCTCACTATGTTGCCCTGAGCTGGACTCGAACCACGATCCATGGTCCCCGCAGTTTACAGGCATGTGCCACCATGCCCAGCCTAAAAAATTTAAATTTATTTTAGCTATAATTTATGAAAATACTCACGAATTGAGCCTGTTATACAAGATACAGAATTTTTACAGGGAAAGGTAGGCTCTTGAGGAATATAGAAGAATGAGGAAAAGGGTTAGAGGAATTGTGTAAAAAAGTATGGTATTAGAAAGCATAGTATAAGATACACATTTATATGTCAAGGAAAATGTAATATAATGTCCTGATTTTAGGAATGAACACTAGACTTTCAGGAACTGATCTTAGCGATCAGAGTCCAATGAATTTATTTCCTAGAGCAATTTCACAGATAACTGATGAAAGAAAACAAAAACTAAAGGATTCTAATAAGGCAAGGATGGCAATAGAGATCCAAATGCACATTTGGAAGAGGGTCAAAGAGACATGGTATGAGGAAGTGAGTAGTCTTGAATTTTAAATTTCAGATTATTGGTTGAAAAAGTCTCATCTTAGTGCCTGTCACATTCTAATCTGACAAAAGACACATTTTTCCTTACAATTATTGAGTCCAATGTTGAACTTTTAGCACATGCTCAAAGATTGTTTCTGAACAGCTCCTCAGACTTGACACATATAAGTGACTCTGAATCTGAGTGGAGTTGCTCATGTATACAAAGATAACTGTCTTGTTCCCAAAAGGGGAAATATTGAATGCTCTACACTGGTTTATGAAGTATCTGAATTTGTGTGTTTGTCTTTAGCAATGAAATTGGTTTACAACATGTATATGGTATTTAGACAATAGACTCACACCTGCTTAGATGTATGTTTCCATCACCTCTACTAACAAAGCACACGTAGTCAAGTACCATAGGCCTTTGGGTTCCTTCATTCCCACACCTGTCTCCCATTTTGGTAACCTCAATTCCATACTCATATTTCTAGAGCTTATTTTAATTTTGTTTTGTCAGTGCCTTTACTTTGTTTCCCTATATTCCACATATGAGTGAAATCGTGTTATTTTTCTTTCTCCTTCTGACTTATTTCATCTAACATAATACTCTCTAGTTCTAGCCATGTTGTCACAAATGATAAGGATTTATCTTTTTTATTTTACAACAAAATAATATTCCACTGGATATATTTTCTGTCTCCTCTGTCATTGGGTTCTTAGGTGGTGATCACATCATGGCTTCTGTAAATAGAGCTACAATGAAGCATATAGGCCTTTGAATTAATGTTTTTGCATCCTATGGGTAAATACTTAGAAGTAGAATCCTGGACCATATGGCATATCTTTTAAAAAATATTTCCAGGACCATTCATACTGCTTTCTATAGGGGCTGAACCAATCTACCAACAGGTACAAACGTTCCTTTTACTCCACATCCTTACCAACATTTGTTGCTTCTGGTGATTTTGATATAGGTCATTCTCATAGGAGTGAGGTAGTATCTTGCTGTGTTTTTTGATTTGCATTTTCCTGATAACAAGTGATGCTGAACATTTTGTCATGTACCTGTTGTCCATCTATATATATTCTTTGGAGAAGTATCTTTTTAGTTCTTTTGTCCATTTTTCAGTTGAGAGCTCTACTTTTTGATGAGTTGTATTAGTACTTTGTAGAACTTGAAGATTAGTTCTTTTTCAGACATATGGTCAATAAATATTTTCTTCCATTGGGTAGGATACAATTTTTTAATAATTTCATTTTTAAAAATTGATTGCACATGTATATATTTTACTCATAGTCTACTCTAAGTTTCTACCACCATTTTATCACTTGTGAACCATCACCTTAATCTATTTTGCCCATCCTTCCCCCAACTTTATCCCCTCCTTCCTCTTGTTCTCTGCTTTTGTTCTGCTAACAGATAGTTCTAAGGTTTTCCTTTCTTTTTTTTTTTTTTTTGTCCTTTTGTTTGTTTTCCCTATATCCTGCATATAGGTAAGATCATCCAGTACTTCTCTTTTTTTCTGGCTTATTTCTGCTAACATGATTCCCTATAAATCCATCCATGTTATCACAAATGCAACAAATTTGTCTTTTTTGACTGATAAATAATATTCCATTGTGTACATATACCACAATTTTCTGATTCATTTGCCTATTTGGGGGCATTTGGTTTGATTCCATATCCTGGCTATTGTAAATAGTGTTGTAATAAACATCTGAGTACAAGTGCCTTTTTTAATTAGCATTTTTGTGTCCTTTAGGTAGATTCCCAGAACTGGGGTTGCTGGACAGAATGGTAGTTCCATTTTCAGTAGTTTGAGGGTACTCCACACAACTTTCCATAGTGGCTGGGCCAGTATGCATTTTCACCATTTGGTAGAATATCTTTTAATTTGAATGACTGTTTCCGTCACTGAACAGAAACTTTTTCAGTTAATACAGTTTTATTTAGTTTTTTTCTTTTGTTTTCTTTGTCATTGGAATCAAGTCCCCAAAGACATCATTGAAACCAAAGTCATGGAACCTGTTTTTTCAATGGATTTTATGGATTTGGGTCTTACAGCTAAGTCTTTAAAACACTTTGAGTCCATTTTTAGGTCTGAGAAAGGGTCTCATTTTTCTGCATCTTTTATGAATTTCACTGGTCATTTTCCCAAGTACTATTTACTCAAGAGACTTTTCCTTCTCTATTACACATTATTGTCTCCATTGTCAAATACAAACTGTCCATATAAATGTTGTTTTATTTCTGGGTTCTCAATACGATTACATTGATTTATGCTGTATATATAAATGTCCATATAAATGTTGTTTTATTTCTGGGTTCTCAATACGATTACATTGATTTATGCACCTACTCTTTTTCCAATAACATCTGTTTTGGTTACTATAAATTTATAGTATTTTTTAAAGTTTAATGTTTTATTTATTCTTTTCTTTTTATTTTTAAAATTTCTTACATCAGCCATCTTTTAACAGCTGTTGGTACCCCCTAGGATTGCCCCGACCGCCCCCCCCACACTCTGATCACTCAGACTCCTTTCTCCTTGCTGTTTGTTGGTATATGTTTAGCCTGTTGGTCTCTTTCTTTTCTGTGGCAA
Source organism: Uropsilus gracilis (assembly GCA_004024945.1). Classification (NCBI taxonomy): domain Eukaryota; kingdom Metazoa; phylum Chordata; class Mammalia; order Eulipotyphla; family Talpidae; genus Uropsilus; species Uropsilus gracilis. The sequence goes on from PVHY01017794.1 coordinate 26,619, forward strand.
TGTCTTTTTCCTGTGTGAGAGTCTGATATTCTGGGACATGGCAAGCAGTGCTCTTTAAGTTTTCAGTCTTAGTTTTGTGACAAGCAGCCAGTCTATGCTCCTTTGGAGTCTATCAATGCCTCGACATTGCTCGCTGTCTCCTCCAGTCCAATCTCTGTGCACTTTTGCTACTTCTTCACCTCATAGTTCTGGCCTCTGGTTTAGGGGTCCTTGCTCTCAGTCATTGTCAATAGAGAAGTTTCTTGTTGGGGACAGGCACCTGCAGATGGCCATTGTGGCTCATATTATCTCCCAGTTTGTAGCTTTGTTGTGGGGCGATGCTACATCTCTGTCATCTTCCTCACCTGTGGAACAGAGAGGGATGCCTTGCTCTCCTAGAAGGCATCTCTGAATCAGGATTTTGGCTCCCAGTCCCTGGTGAAGCTGCAGATGTGATTCTGTGATAAGTCATCACCCTAGTTGGTCTCCCAGTCCTGTGTACAGGGGCTCTCTCCATGTTGTTTTTTATGTCCTGCCCAGGAGATGTGTGTGTGTCAAGGATCTTTATCCATTTTCTCACTCATTCTGTGTCTGTATTTGTGCTCTTCTTATTCCTGTTTATGACTGATTTGGAGTGAGAGTGAAACAGAGGAGATGCCATGTAACCCTCACCTAACCCCCCACATGCACTGGCTCATACCTGCAAGGAGTCAAGACCCAGAGGACTGTGTCCATTTGTCTCCCAGTCTGAAGGAAGCTCTGGTGCTACAGAGCCACCAGGCCCAGCAGGCCTCTGTTCCCCATATATCATGTCCTGAAGTCTGAGAATATGACTTTTTCTTTTTTTTTCCAGATTATCTTAGTTAGTTAGGATCTTTTGTGGTTCCACATAAATTTCAGTAGTGTTTACAATATTTCTGTGAAGAAACCGTCATAGAGCTTGCATTGAATCTGTATACTGCTTTGGAAAATGAACCTATTTAAACAATGCTAATTCTTCCAATCCATGAACATAGACAACTTTTCCATTTTCTTTTGTCTTGTTCTGTTTCTTTTAACAACATCTTGTAGTTTTTGTTGAATATATTTTCCACCTCTTTTGTTAGATTTATTTTTAAATATTTAATCCTTTTTGATGTTACTGTAAATGAGATTATCTTCTCTTCTAATTCTTTTTTTTTTTTGCAAATAGGAGTGCAACAGACATTTTGTATTCATTTTTGTAGCCTCCCACTCTACTATAATGATTTGTAATTTATTTCACAATTTTTTGTGTTTTGGGGATTTTCTATGCATGTCATTATGTCATTTGCAAATAGTGATAACTTTGCCTCCTTTATATCTTTCTCTTGTCTAATTGCTCTAGATAGGACTATTACTATTAATACTATGTTAAGTAATAGTAGTGGTAACACTGAACAAAATTGCCATGTGCCCGACTTTAGAGGAAAAGATTCAGTTTCTCACCATTAAGTATGAATGCCAGTTGTAGGTTTGACATAGATGTCAAATATTACCAAATCTTGCCAAATGCATTCTCTGCATTTATTGATATGATCATATGATTTTTGTCATTTTTGTTGATGATATAGTAAAATACATTGATTTAATTGCATATATTGAACCATGTTTGCATTCCTGGAATAAATCTTACTTGGTCTGTTGTTTCAGGTGTGGGAAGTTTCATTATTTTTAATCATGTCCTTAATGATATGTTTGTTTGTTTTATACCTGATTTCTCTCTATCTTGCCAGGGTTCTTAGAGCAGAATTATCTGCAAAGTCACTGATTTGATTCTCTTTTTGTTCTATGCTACTACCACTGCATTCTCTAGAGTTCTTGATTTCATTTATTGAGCACTTTCCTCCTGAATTTCTATTATTTTTCTCATCGAAAGCTTTGTTTTCTACCATATATTCTTTGATTTTATTTCTGAGCTCATTAATTTGTTTCTCTGAATTTTGTCATATCTTTGACTCAATTTTCTGAAGTTCTTTTCTATTTCTTTGAATTATCCTTCTGAGTGCTCTTGCATAAATTTGATTTGCCTTCTTGAGTTTTATTCTATTTCATGGAGTTTCTTTATCACAGACTTTTTGAACTCTGTATCCGATAGAAAGATATACTCTTCCATCATTTTGTGTTTAGATTCCAAAGAGTTGTTTTTTCCTTGTGATATCATGCAGTCTTGAGATCATATATTTCCATGTGTTTTGCTTTTTATCGATTTTGCTACTTGAAATCTCGTTCTATTTTTAAAATCTTTTATAAGAAACTATATATTTTACTGTCCCCACAGGTGGTACTGTGTTTTTGTTTTATTTGCCTACTTACGTGTGTGCCTTTGTTGACCTTTTTATGTATTCAGATGATTTCTTTTACTTGTTAAGTCAGCAGGGTGAGGAGGGATTTGAGGGTTTTCTTCACATATTAGTTTGGATGAGTTTGGGTACAGTGATTTGCATGTATTACATTATCAGTACTCCTCCCTGGGGTAAGATGAGAGATTTGGCAGTCTCTCTGCTCTCAGTGTACCTTATAAGATAGGCAACAATCAAAAGAGTAGGGAAGAGGAGTGTAGATCATAGCACTTTTTATTCTATTGTCTTTACTGGGGACCCAGCCTCTATGGAACCCCTGAACTCCTCCACAAGTTTTTCCCCTCCACGCAACCTCTAGTCCCATGTCCTGTATACCATGGTTGGGCTCACAGCCCATCTACCTGTGTTCCTTACTCTAGCTCACAATCACCATATTTCTTTCTCAGTATTTCTTTTTCAGTATACTGTGAATCTCCCCAGTATCAACCCTGTTGAGTCTACATTGGTCTCTACTAACTAAGGATAATTAATCCCACTCCTATCCATAAGACTGATCCTTTGAACATTTCCCTCTAACTTCCTATTTCAAGAGCCACAACCAGTGGGGATTAGGTCCTTCCATTGCCTCTGTCAGAGCTTATCAAGCCTGCACCCCTTGGCAGAATCTGCTATAGTGCTTTCCAAGACCTACCATATCTGAGCTGTTTCTAGATCCTACATCAGTGCTCAATGGGGTCTGCCAGGGCCTACTATGTCTGTTTTACTTCCAGGTCCCAGCCATGGGCCCACTAGACCTACCAGGGCCTACTCAGAAAGATCTGATTACAGGTCTAGCTCTGAGATTTGCCAAGACCTTCTTTGTCATGGCTACTGGCCAGTTGTATGCTGTTACCTATAGGGCCTGTCAGGCTTTGGGGATTAACCTCATGCTCTTGGGTTAACCACTTGGCCCATTCAACTGCTTTCTGGTCTACCCTCCTCTAGATGTTGCTCCTAGTGTGTTCTGCAATCTGTTTTTCTTTTGGGTGTTATTATCTTATTTCCATTGCAACATAACTGTGAGTACATGGAAGAGGCAAACCCTGTATCTATACCACCATCTTGTCTCTCACAGCTATCTGTTTTTTGAATATTTGCCTTACTGTTTTTTGATAAATTTGAATTAATTGCAATGGTAAAATAAGAACTTCCTTCCTCTATGGTTTTGCCTATTCCTCCAAATTGAATTATAAAACATCTTTATGAGCTTAATGTTTGTAAAACCATTCCTACTATATTATTTCTAGGGAACACTATGAACTTGTTAAGCCTAAGTAATCAATATGAAAGATCTAGAAAGATTCAAGAAATGGCTTTACTTCTGAGCCAGTGTCAACCTATTTCCCTGAATCAGATGTAGTGCTTTAAAAAAATGTTACCTTAATAATAAAAAAGGAAAAAAGAAAATGCCTGAAAGAAACAGTTCTCTTGGGACTGTGTGGAGGACCCTCAAACAATTGAATGTGGACTTACCATTCGACCCAGCAATCCCACTACTGGGAATATACCCAGAGAACATGAAGACATTAATTCAAAAGGACACATGTACGCGCATGTTCGTTGCAGCCCTGTTTACAGTTGCAAAGAATTGGAAACAAACCAAATGCCCCCAAACGGATGATTGGCTAAA
>PVHY01017795.1:0-30557 GCA_004024945.1 Uropsilus gracilis
GCCGGGCACGGTGGCTCGTGCTTGTAAGCTTCAGCCTATGAAGCGGCCGGGGCTAGGGATCGCGGTTCGAGTCCCGCCTGGGGCCAGTAACGAGACCTAGTTCCAAAAAATAGCTGGGCGTGGTGGCGTGCGCCTATAATCCCAGCTACCTGGGAAGCTGAGGCTGGGGATTGCTTGAGTCCGTGGTACCCCGGGCAACTAGAGCCTGCGGTTCCACAGGCAAAAATAGCGAGACCTAGTCTCAAAAAAAAAAAAAAGACTAAGACGATGGTTCACCAGTGATAAGGTGGTGGAGAGCCCCAGGGTAGGTAATGATGTAAAATATAATAAAGAAAGAAAAAAGAAGCACTTGATGCAGTGGGAAATGCATCAAGTTTTTGATGTGAAGAGCAAGTACAATGCTTTTCACATAATATAGTATCATAATTATAGCACAAATTCTCTTGTTCTTTCATCCTCTCTCCCCATCCTTGTTATAACAAAGATTAAGGATTCCCTAGGAAAAATAAAAGCTAAAGGAGTATCTTTTTTTGAAATCAAAATCAAAACCATTTTTTCTTTCTCCAAAGTTGAAAGAATGAACAAATCTCATCTTTTTATTCTGTTCCATGTTACCTAATGATGGTGTGTTTTGTTAACTATGTTTGCAGTGAGTGAATAAGACAAATAGGTTTTTAATATACCCTGGATTCCCTGACTTCTTCCTCCATTGTACTAAAGTGCTTTTATATATTTGCTTTTCTGTCTGAAAGCATAGTCATTTATTTCATGAAAATTTCAAAGGATTCTGACTCCAGAAACCTTAACTACTAGGTGAACAGGAAGAAGTTTTTTTGGCTTTTTTTTTTTTTTAAACCAGATTTTTCTGCCTTAGGGGTGGAGTTAAGTGTCCTTAGGAGGTTGACTGTTTCTCTTGCTGAAATTCTTCAAGACAGTATAATCATGTTGACAGTAAATGGGCCTCCTGGACCTGGGTTAAAATTAGTGTGTTTTGCTCTAGGCTGTGCTGATCTAGTTAAATCTGGTAGCAGAGGGTCCAGCATGACCATTAAAGCTGATAATGCAGGTTTGAATTGGGACTCACCTGTAGAGGCCAGATGTGTGTGTTCTGAATACTGTACTTAGTTAACATATTTTTAAAATCCCAGCTGAATCAGTGAAGCTTTGAACTTAACTTGTTGAGATGTCATTTCTCACCATGCACACACACCCCCAGAAATCTCGGGGAAGGAAGGGTCCTTTAAGCAAGTTCATAATGATTTTCTATACATGTGACTCTAGATTGGTTATCCCAATATTTCAATACCTTAGGTTTTATATTTATTATATATAAAATAAACTAATTATAATTATTTTGGCTCCTCAAGAGTAGGGTATCTCCGAAGATTTTGATAAATAGTGAATTTTTCTTCTAAAACCATCCCACATGTTTTTCTTAAGACTTTGATTCCAAACCAGGCATGGTGACTTGTGCCTGTAAGCTTCAGCCTATGAAGCGGCCGGGGCTAGGGATCGTGGTTCGAGTCCCACCTGGGGCTGGTAGCGAGACCTAGTTCCAAAAAAATAGCTGGGCGTGGTGGCACGCGCCTGTAATCCCAGCTACCTGGGAAGCTGAGGCTGGGGATGACTTGAGTCCGTGGTACCCCGGGCAACGAGAGCCTGCAGTTCCACGGGCAAAAATAGTGAGACCTAGTCTCCAAAAAAAAAAAAAAAAAAAAAAAAGACTCCATGGAGTTGTAGTCCTACTCTTTTATTTTGAAAAAGACATAACATTCCCCATCTTAACCATTTTTAGGTGCAAAATTCATAGTGTAAAGTATATTTGCATTCTTGTGAAACAAATCTTAAGTCACTTTTTGTGTGCCTTAGATTTATGTGATATTTTTGTGTTACATTGACAAGCTAGGAATGTTTCCACACTTTTACACTCTTAGAAGTACATGGAATACCTCAGAAGGCTTGAAACTCCCAACAGATTCTTACTCACTCAGAATATTGAGCACCATTGTCAGTTATCCCATGTTCTAGGGTTACAGTGGGGTAAATGACAAAATCCCAGAACTCATTGGAGCTTATTTTAAATGGGATAAATAATAAGTAACCCAGAGGGCTTAAATAAACTTTTTAAAATCACTTTTTAAGTATATAACTCCTTTCAGATAGAGCCTCTCTGAAACAAAACTACAAATGAGTTTGATTACCTGTGTTGCTTGGATTTTCCCCTTGTGTCTATTTTGCATCTATCATGGGAGACATTACTTCATTCATAAATCTTGAGTTGGATCAGTCACCCCAAGCCCATTCAGAAGATTTCAGTGGATTCTATTCTTCAGTTGTAGGCAGAGGTCTAAAATCCTTCAACAAGTGCTATATCTTGTATTTTTAACTGATAGGGGCAGACCAGAAAAAGTAGAGGAGTGTATATAGCTAAATATATATAGGTAGAGAAAGTACAGTGTCCCTAGGAATATACAGATGAGAGATTCAGGAAAGATTTTCCAAAGGAGGTAACAGTTAAGTAGTTAGACAAGTGGAGATTGGAGAAATGAACTAAGTAAACTGGGGGGAGGAAAAGCGTTCCAAGTGGAAGGAACAGCATGGTTGAAATGAAAGAGAGAGAAGTGAGTTGTGAACCTAATAATTAGAGAACTGCAGTTTTCACTATGACAGGAACTGGGAGTCTGCAGTGTCAAGTGGTGAGGATTATGTTTCATATGGTGCTAGAAAGTTAAACAGTAGCCAGATCTTGGCGTTTCTAAAATCTTTGCACTTTATAATAAGAGAAAGGAGTGTGATATATGATAGATGATGAGATGGTTTATTGAGGGTCTTTTTTGATCCAGTACAGTTTACCAGGGAACAGGACTGAGGTCAGGGAGATGAATCTAGAAGCTCTTGTAGTAATTTGGCTGAGAGATGATGATGGCAAGGACTAGGGTAGTGGCTGTGAAGATGGAGCGATGTAGGCCAATAAAGAACAATTGATAGGATTTGGTGATTGATTAGATGGTGAGGACTGAGTACAGTCAAAACTGGATGCTGGTGCTCATCCTTAAAATTGAGATCTGAGTAGAACTGGGGGGGGTGGAAGAGAGTGATCAGCAGTTCATTGTTTACTGTGTTGGATTTAGTGCTCGCTTCAGCAGCACATATACATACCAATGTGTTGGATTTAGATAACTGTTTAGGATATCCAAAAAAGAACTGTTTGAGAGGCAGAGAAATAAGAGTATTGTACCAAGTACTGGTCTGGTAGACCTGGTCTTTGGTGCACACTCAGAAAGCCAAACTCCAAATCGTAAGAATTATCTTCACGTGGTGAAGGAGTTTGTTTGTTTGTTTGTTTGTTTGTTTGTTTGTTTTTGAGACTAGGTCTCGCTATTTTTGCCCATGGAACCGCAGGTTCACGTTGCCCAGGGTACTACAGACTCAAGCAATCCCCAGCCTCAGCTTCCCAGGTAGCTGGGATTACAGGTGCATGCCACCACGCCCAGCTATTTTTTTGGAACTAGGTCTCGCTACAGGCCCCATGGGACTTGAACCGCGACCCCTAAGCCCCGGCCGCTTCATAGGCTGAAGCTTACAGGCACGAGCCAGCGTGCCCGGCACGTGAAGGAGTTTTTATTCAAGATGACCCACCAAAGAAGTTGGTAGGGTAGACACCCCAAAAAACCTACTCCCCAAATGGCAGGAGTGCTGGGGTTTTAGAAGAGGCAAAGGAATGTGAGGGAGGTCAGGCTTAGCATTTCTGGGTACCAGGATGTGCCAGGCAGTCTAGGTGACAGGGCTCAAGGTGTTTGACTTTCCCAGCAGATGTTTTCTTAGCAATCAGCAGATGTTTGTTTCTGAAGCTACTGTCAACTCAGAGAGACACAGAGAATATTGTTAGTGATGTAACAATCAATTTTCCAAGTTCCTAGTCGTGCAGGTGAAGTCAGTTAATGGTTAATCATAAAGAGGGAATAGGGAGTGCATTTCAGTGAGTTAACAGTTAATCCTAGATAGGGAATGCAATTTAGTAAGTTAACAGTCCTAACAAGGGAATGCCATTCAGGACTTAGACTTTAATTCCACCTACTCCTACTTTTTAGTATAAGGATATTTGCTGCTACAAAATGAAGAGAGAACCTGGCTATAGTGTGGCCCCAAAGAAGACTGAGAAATAGAACAAGGAAGTCATGGTTGCAAAGGAAAGAGTTTGTTCAGGAAAGGAGAGTTGATCATATGGAAAGATGCTGAAAGAGCCAGCATTTGAGATCAAGGATAAACAGTTGTCATTGCCTTTTCAGTGAAGCAGAAGAGATAGAAGTCAGATTGAAATGTGATGAGTAGGAGGTAAGTAGAAAAGTAACTTCTGTCCTCCTTGATACATATAGGATGGAGGAGAGAGAGGGGACTTTAAGTGCAGTTTCTTGAGAGCAGAATAGTGGCCTGTTTTTTCTCCCCAAATCAGTGACTATTGCATCTTACAGATACATCACAAATAGGCCGGGCATGGTGGTGCATGCCTGTAAGCGTCAGCCTAGGAAGCTGCACTTGGGGCCAAGGATCGCAATTCGAGTTCCGCCAGGGGCACGTTAGTGAGACCTAGTCCCAAAAAAATATAGCTGGGCATAGTGGTGCATGCCTGTAATCCCAGCTACCTTGGAAGCTGAGGCTGGGGATTGCTTGAGTCAGTGGTACCCCAGGCAATGTGAGCCTGCAGTTCCACGGGCAAAAATAGTGAGACCTAATCTCAAAAAATAATAATAATAAAGATACATCACAAATAGGTCTAGGAAAAAAAAATAGGTCTAAGAAATCATTATCCAGTAATCTTGATATTTTTGTAGCTTGACAACTGAAGTTTTATCCATGAGTTTCCTGAACTGTTCTTCAGAAACATAGAAATCATCCCAAAATTTCCTGATATCCTTGGTTTTGCTGAATCAAATCTGCTTAATGTCATATAAGTTCAGTATAATTTCCTTCAAGAATTAACTCTCCTTTCAAGACTTGAGATACTGAGGAAGCAGTGCCTGACCTCATCTGAACCCTGCAAAGTATTTTTCACCCAAGATATTTCTCATTTCAACCCATTCTCCTAAATAACAATATTAATGGGGAAGTGAGCATACACAGATCTCATCTTGTACCAGAATCCCAGTTAAACAACATGGGTCACGTTCTGTATACAACTACAGACAGTGGAAACTGGCTGGTTCCTTTCCGTTTTCCCACCATTTGTCATCCTGGAGCCCCATTTTTCTTTTTTACAGACTAGGTCTCCCTATGTTGCCCCGGATAGTCTTGAGCCCATAGACTCAAGCGATTCCTAGCCTCTACCTCCCGAGTAGCTGGCATTATAGGCACCCCCCACCATGCCTGGCGGGAGCCGCTTTTTATTTCTGTGGAAACTGAGTTTGACATTGATGTGATTGAAGTCCCTTCTTGGGTGCTTCTGGGTCCCTGTATAATAGCAGTGCCACACTTCAGGAAGAGGCAGCATTTTCTAGATTGTCAGCAACCTGATTGGTGAGAATGGTCTTCATTCTTACAGTAAATGCAGAGAGAGAGAGAGAAGATAATGTCCTGCTTACCTCCATGAATATTGCTTCAGAACCATTTGCTAGAGCAATTCCAGATTATAAGTTATCAAAGACAGAAGTTATCTCATTTATCCTTCTAGAAAGTGACTGGTACCTGATATGTATTCAATATGATTGTCAAATGAGTCAGAACCAATAGATATATTTTTTTCTTGGTTTATTGAAGAAACTCTTCTCTTTTTTTGTAGATTAAGCATATGATGGCTTTTATTGAACAAGAAGCCAATGAAAAAGCAGAGGAAATAGATGCAAAGGTAAGATTCCATTTTCCATGTTTAATAATTTCATATTGCTTTGCTAAACAGTAGTTGGTAAACTGTTTAAGAGTGCGTTGTGGACAGTGAGTAAGAATATTTTATTTTTAATATTGAAAGTAAAATTTTCAGCCGGGAGGCCAGGCACAGTGGCTCGTGTCTGTAAGCTTCAGCCTATGAAGCGGCCGGGGCTAGGGATCGCGGTTCAAGTCCTGCCTGGGGCTGTAGTGAGACCTAGTTCAAAAAAATAGCTGGGTGTGGTGGCGCGCGCCTGTAATCCCAGCTGCCTGGGAAGCTGAGGCTGGGGATTGCTTGAGTTTGTGGTACCCTGGGCAACGAGAGCCTGTGGTTCCATGGGCAAAATAGTGAGACCTAGTTTCAAAAAAAAAATTTTTTCAGCCGGGCATGGTGGCGCATGCCCTGTAAGTGGCAGCCTAGGAAGCTGCGGTGGAGATCAGGGATTGTGGTTCGAGTCCCGCTTGGGGCAATGTAGTGAGACCTAGTTCCAAAAAAATAGCTGGGCGTAGTGGTGCGCACCTGTAATCCCAGCTACCTGGCTACCTGGGAAGCTAAGGCTGGGGATTGCTTGAGTCCGTGGTACCCTGGGCAACGTGAGCCTGTGATTCCATGGGCAAAAATAGTGACACCTAGTCTCAAAAAAAAATGCAAAATTTTCTTCCTAAAAGTAATTGCAATTAAGTATTTTGAAGTTTTGTGGTACAGAGAATAAAGTGATTTTTGCTTGAATCCAACGTTCAATTTAGTGCCCACGGCTAATTTTGATAGCACAGTATTTTTTAATTGTTCTGTGCTTTATTATTAATATGCACTTGCTACAAAAAAATAATTTGGAAGTATTAAAACTAGTTAAAAACTATAACTAGAATATATTGGTGTAACATTTTATTTTCATTGTCCTTTGAATTTATTCAGTGGTGCTTTAAAAGTCTTTGTTCCTGGTGTTCTAGGAATAAGACGCCAAGAAACTTTGAGCTATTTGACTGAATTATATTTAAGAAAGAAAAGACTGTTTTGCTTACCACTGAGAAATTACAATTATGTTTTCTAACAACATAGGATAGTGTTTTTTGGTTTTTGTTTTGTTTTTTTTTTAGGATGTTGTTTAATATTGTTTTGATGGTCTTAGGAGCGCGGTGTTTCTTGTTCTGTATCTAAAACAGGATATTTATATGATTCCTCTTCAAAGATTCTTACTGTCAAGGCCGGGCACGGTGGCTTGTGTAAGCTTCAGCCTATGAAGCGGCCGGGGCTAGGGATCGCGGTTTGAGTCCTGCCTGGGACCCGTAGCAAGACCTAGTTCCAAAAAACTAGCTGAGTGTGGTGGCGTGCGCCTGTAATCCCAGCTACCTGGGAAGCTGAGGTTGCTTGAGTCTTTGGTACACCGGGCAATGAGAGCCTGCGGTTCCACGGGTAAAAATAGCAAGACCTAATCTCAAAAAAAAGGAAAAACACCGAAGATTCTTACTCTCTTGTTTTCTTATTTTTTATTCTCTTATTTCCCTCAGACTAATACAGAAATTCTATTTCAATAGGTAAATGCATTCTCATTTTAAGTAGTCTTAACACAGATAAGCATCATCTTTACTTATTTCCCATGATGTCATAGAAATAAGCTGATAGACATTGATTTAGCAGATAAAGCCCAAGTATTCATGCCAAATATTAAACATCTGGGCATGGGTGGTTCAGTGGTAGAATTCTCACCTGCCAAATATTAAACATCTGAATCAACAACTCTAGCTGTTTACAAAATCATAATTTCTTGTTGCTTGAAAATCATAAGTATCTGATACACTGCTTAGATAATCTTTTAAAAAAAATAATTCCTTATGATGTTGAATCACAAAGCTACATACTAAGACTTATGTAATATTATAAAACCAATGTTACCTCAGTAAAACTAAAATTTTTTATTTTATTTATTTAATTTTTTTTTTTTTGAGACTAGGTCTTGCTATTTTTGCCTGTGGAACCTCGCAGGCTCACGTTACCCGGTTACCACAGACTCAAGCAATCCCCAGCCTCAGCTTCCCAGGTAGCTGGGATTACAGGCACGTGCCACCATGCCCAGCTATATTTTTTTTGGGACAGGTCTCACTACGTGTCCCCAGCGGCACTCAAACTGCGATCCCCGGCCCCAGCTGCAGCTTCCTATGCAGCGGTTACATGCCTGGCCTAAACTCTATTTTAAAAAGTAACTATTTAACTTGGAAAATAAAACGAATGACTTAAATTTATATAATTTATGGCCTATGAGAAGAGAACACTTTTTATTATTTTAGGAGAAAGGAAATTAAGACTGTGATTACTTGCCTAAGTTTTTATTTTAATTTAATTTTATTTTTTTTGAGACTAGGTCTTGCTAGTTTTTGCCCGTGGAACCGCAGGCTCTCGTTGCCCGGGGTACCACGTACTCAAGCAACCCCCAGCCTCAGCTTCCCAGGTAGCTGGGATGACAGGCGCGCGCCACCAGGCCCAGCTGTATTTTTTGGAACTAGGTCTCGCTACGGGCCCCAGGCGGGACTCGAATCATGATCCCTAGCCCCGGCCACTTCATAGGCTGAAGCTTACAGGCATGAGCCACCGTGCCCGGCCTTTACTTGCCTAAGTTTTTTAGATGGTAAAAAAATCAGACCTTCTAAACTCCAAATTCTGTGTTGGTTTTTTTGTTTTTTGTTTTTTGTTTTTTTTTTTTTGAGACTAGGTCTCGCTGTTTTTTGCCCATGGAACCGCAGGCTCTCATTGCCCGGGGCACCACAGACTCAAGCAATCCCCGGCCTCAGCTTCCCAGGTAGCTGGGATTACAGGCGCGTGCCACCTCGCCCAGCAATTTTTTGGTACTAGGTCTCACTACGGGCCCCCGGCGGGACTTGAACTGCGATCCCTAGCCCCGGCCACTTCTTAGGCTGAAGCTTACAGGCACGAGCCACCGTGCCCGGCCCAAATTCTGTGTTTTTTCATTAGTCTTCTAATAAGCAAGTAAATTAAATTTAGAATGTATAATTATTTCTTTTTCACAGTCTTCTGTTTATACCTGTATGGCTTTGTTACTGAGTACTATTATTCTTGATTACTTTTCGGTCTGAGTCATCATTTGTGATGAAAATTATGGACCTTTTCTTTTGAATAAATAAGAAGTAATCTTTGAAGAGGAATCATAATAAATATCCTATTTTAGATACAGAACAAGGTATAGGACCTGCTTAAAATAAAAGTGGTTATCAGAATTTGGTGTAATGAATTACTATCAATTTCCTGGTAGGCAGAAGAAGAGTTCAACATTGAGAAAGGTCGTCTGGTGCAAACCCAAAGACTGAAGATTATGGAATACTATGAAAAGAAAGAAAAGCAGATTGAGCAGCAGAAGAAAATGTAAGTAGATCTTGGTTACAGTATTAGGCTGAGAATACTTTAAATGGTACAAGAAGACAGAGTGGGTGCTTTGGAGTCAAGCGTATATGGGTTTTGGTCTTAGTTGGATCAACTACTGTTTATCTAGACTATAACAAGTTGCTTAGCTCCTCTTCCCTCCCTTGTGAAAATGGAGGCCTCACAGGATATTTGAAGAGCGTTTTGGAATAACTAATAGGAAGGCTTGTCACTTGTAAACTACCAAGTAGTATTTCCTTAATTTTGAAAATAAGTTGGTGTAAACTATTGAGTGTACCTCACTGGGACTTTCTTGATCATTAGAAAATGTCTTGTACATACAAAGCAAAGTTTCTATTCTTTAGTTTTTGGGTTTTTTTTAATGCTGTGCTGACACTCTTTTTACATTGTAGTCAGATGTCCAATTTGATGAATCAAGCAAGACTCAAAGTCCTCAGAGCAAGAGATGACCTTATTACAGTGAGTAATTGGCATCTACTAGTTATAAGATAATAAAATGTGTATTCATTTGCTTTTTATGGAGAACTCACTAGTTAAGACATTTTTTAAGACATTGATTTTTATTTTAGAGCAAAAAACATTGGGTCAGCAAACCATTCAGTAGAATGCCATTAAAGCTTTTCCATTTCGTGGGGAATATCATAAATATGTTCAGGGTAGAGAAGACTTACTAACATGACTTCTTTCATGCTTCAAATAAGAGTGATTTTAAGTTCTAGGAATGTGAGAAAATAGAAAATCTTTTGCAAATTTACCTTGCCAAGCGATAATTGTTCCTCTTCTATAAAAGTACAAATGGAGGATAAAGAGATTTTTGAGGAAATACTGACTGCAAAATGTAGGTGAGAATAAGAGTTAATTTAATTTTTTTCACTAAAATAATTGCATTTCAGTAATCAGTAGTTGATTTCCTTCCAGGGGATTCAAGTACATTTAGCAACTGAACTGATTAATTTATAGTATGTGCTTAGGAAAAGTAGTTTGCTATGGAAGAATTTGAGTCACTCAGATATGAATTTAAATTTCAGCTCTGCCATATTAGTTCGTTACTGTATGTCTATTTTTAAATTATTATTGAGATAATACTGATTTGCAACACGATTTGTGTTTGGAGTACAGGTTCACACCTCTGTAAATGTGTGTTATCACATCACACCAACAACCACAGTCCCAGTCATCCTTTATCATAATCCATTTGGCTCTCTGGCCCTTGTGCTCCCAGCCTCCTAATCTCTTCTTATGTGTGTCTGCAATCAGATTTCAAGAGTTTGAGGTTTTTTGTGTTTTTCTTTTGGTTTCTTTGCTTTGTTTTCTTAAGTTCCAGATATGAGTGAAATCATCTAGTATTTATCTTTCTGTGTCTGACTTATTTTACCTAGCATAATCCCCTCCCGTTCCATCCATGTTGTATAAACGGCAAGATTTCATCTTTTTTTATAGCTGAGTGGTAATCCTTTGTGTGTTTATATCACATCTTATCCACTCATCTGTTATTAAACACTTGGGTTTTTCCATAACTTGGCTAGTGTGCTGCAGTGAACATGGGAGTGCACTTATCTCTTTGAGTTACTGTTTTGTATTGATACCTAGAGAAGGAGTTGCTAGAACATTTAATGTTTTGAGAAACTTCCATACTATTCCATGGAAATTAAACTAGTCTACATTCTTACCAGAACCATACCAAGGTTTCTTTTCCTCACACACTCAACATTTTTACTTTTGTTTTTTGGGGTATGTGCCATTCTCACGGCTATGAGGTGATGTCTTGTTGTGGTTTTGATATGTATTCCTACCATCTCTGTGACTCACCTGGATTATTTTCTTGTTGAGTTGTATGAGTTCTTTGTAGATCTTGGGTATTTGTTTTTGGATATATGATGTGCAAATATTTTCTCCTTTTTGGTAGGATGTCTTTTTTGTTTTGATGGTAGTTTATATTGCCGGGCAGAAAGTTTTCAATTTGACAATTTGACTGTTTTGACCTTTACTTCCCCTGCTGTTGTAGTCAAGTCCCCAAGCACATCACTGAACTAGTGTTGTAGAGTATTTCACCTATTTTTTTTGTATGTATTTCATGGTTTCAGGCCTTACATCCAAATTATATTACAAAGCCACAGGAATCAAAACATAATGGTGCTGGAACAAATGTACATGTACAGACCAATGGAATAGAATCTAAAGCTCAGAAATAAACTCACACTTGCATCGACATTGAAGTCTAGGAGCATGATACCTCCCTTCTTTTATTGTTGGGATTGCTTTGACTATTGGGAGTCTTTTGTGATCCACACAAATTTCAGTGAGTTTGCTCCATTTCTGTGAAGAACGCTATTGAGATATTGATAGCGAGTACTTTGAATCTGTGTACTGTCTGGGTTAATGTGTCCTGTTAACACATAGAATACTAACATTTAGTAATGTAGTACAACATTGGGTCTATCCCCTTTCTCAGACAATGCAGCTTGAATGATAACAAAGCAGTAGAACATGACGTGGTTAGGCATGGGCCAGGACCAGCCGCGAGATGGATTCTGAACTGCCCAAATAGGTATGTAACTTTTTTCTTTTCTACTCTTTGTAGGACCTACTAACCGAAGCAAAACAGAGACTCAGCAAAGTGGTTAAAGATACAGCCAGGTACCAAGTGCTGCTGGATGGACTGGTCCTGCAGGTACTTTCACAGGCCAATTCTACCATTTATAGCTGCAGTTCTTACAAAATTGACAAAATAAGCCCGGCACGATGGCTCTTGCCTGTAAGTGACAGCCTATGGAGTTGTGGCTGGAACTGAGGATCATGGTTTGAGACCCGCCTGGGGCAACATAGTGAGACCTCGTCCCAAAAAAATAGCTGGGCGTGGTGGTGCGCACCCGTAATCCCAGCCACCTAGGAAGCTGAAGCTGGGGATTGCTTGAGTCCATGGTACCACGGGCAATGTGAGCCTGTAGTTCCACGGGCAAAAATAGTGAGACCTAGTCTCAAAAAAAAAAATTTTTTGACAAACTATATTAGAGACTACCTGTTTACCTATTTTCTCACCTTAGGCTATTTCTGGTTTACTCTTTTTCTTGTGTTTTAGAGAACTTTGTGCTGCTTGGGGGGATGATATTATCTCTAGGGTAAAACTTCCATGGTTACCATTCTTTCATATAGTCTTATTAGTCCTTTACAACTTAGGGGTCAAATGTGCTTGCCATCTCCAGCTTTAAACTTACTTAATTAGATCTCACCACTTATATACTTGTTTGAGATTGGGTTCTGAAGAAGAAAATTAGCATAAATAAATGAAAAAATACAGATATTGGGATTCAGACCTAAGGCTGTGTACGTTTTTGTTTACTGCTCAGTTGTAAATTACCCTTGCCCTGTTGATATATGACCCATGTGCATTGGGTTTCTACCACCAGAGCAGTAGGTGTGTTCATCAGGTTTATGATATCACAGTCTTTCCATGTTCTCATACTATATGTGCTATCTGCGGGGAAATTTACAAGGGAATATAGCTTCCCAAATTAGATGAGAAAAACGTAAAATCATTTTATTTTGCTGGTACTTTATTTTGTAACTTACATTTGATACTAATTGCATCTGTTGTGTCTTCCAGGGTTTGTACCAGTTGTTGGAACCCCGAATGATTGTTCGTTGCAGGAAACAGGATTTCCCTCTGGTCAAGGTAAAGTGCTCAGAAACTCAACCTTGGAAATTAGGAGTCTTAACACGTTATAGATAATAAGTTAAGTGTTAAGTGAGCCTCTGTTTCTATTGTTAAAGAGGCTAAGTTGCCATCTTAACTATACCCTCCTCTCTTTCTGGGAATACTTATATCTAGAGAAAGAAAAGAGGTTGATCTGTAGTGAAAACATAGCTGCATCCACAGAAGTAAATACTGAGGGGCTTCCCTATGTCCTGTTTAAAAGATGACCTGTTCGCCTTACGGCAGGTACACACAGGTGGTACCAATAGGGTAAACCTCCAATCAGAGTGGGCTCCTGTGTCATCAAGTTGTTCTTCCAATTAAAATTCTTCTAGAAGAGGCTGGGCATGGTGGCCCATGCCTGTAAGCAGCAGCCTAGGAAGCCGCAGTTCAAGTCCCACAGGGGGGCATATAGTGAGACCTAGTCCTAAAAAAATATAGCTAGGTGTGGTGGTGCGCACCTGTAATCCCAGCTACCTGGGAAGCTGAGGCTGGGGATTGCTTGAGTCCATGGTACCCCGGGCAACGTGAACCTGCGTGCGGTTAAACATGCAAAAATAGCGAGACCTAGTCTCAAAAAAAAAAATTCTTCTAGAAGATTCTCACCTTCAGGTAGGCATGTGAATGCTAAGTCCCTTAGCAATTATACTTCCTGTTATAAGTTAATACATTTACAACACATACTATCATTGCATTTTTATTATAATTTATCTCCCCAAGTAACTTGCCTCTTAGGAAAGACAGTGTGCCAGCTAGTGAACACAGGTGTTAGTTCCCTCCAATATAAAATAATAAACTGATTTTTTTTTTTTTTTTTTTTTTTTTTGAGACTAGGTCTTGCTATTTTTGCCCGTGGAACCGCAGGCTCTCGTTGCCCAGGGTACCACGGACTCAAGCAATCCCCAGCCTCAGCTTCCCAGGGAGCTGGGATTATAGGCGCGCGCCACCACACCCAGCTATTTTTTGGAACTAGGTCTCGCTCCGGGCCCCAGGCGGGACTCGAACCGCGATCCCTAAGCCCCTGCCGCTTCATAGGCTGAAGCTTTCAAGCACGAGCCACCGTGCCCGGCCTATAAACTGATTTTATTTATAAGCCACGTCAGTCATCTGGATCTGTGTTGTGCTGAACACAGTGAACATAGCAAACAGAGCTAGATGTCATGGAGGATCCACAAAGTAACAATCACTCCATGGAGGCAGGTCTCAGCTGCTAGCAAGCCCTTTCTAGATAATGTTGCCTTTTGAGATGGAATTATATATAGCCACCATATTTCCTTTATCCATCCTTCTGTCATCGACACCAGGCTTGCTTCTGCTTTTTGGGTATCGTGAACAATGCTGAAGTAAGCATAGGTGCACAAATACCTCTTTTGAGTTTTGCTTTCACAAGTTTTGAATATATACACAGAGATGGGACCACTGGGTCATACAGTGATTCTGTCTGGTTTTCTGAGGAACTGCCATATGATTTTCCATTGTGTCTCACTATTTTATATCCCCACCAACAATGCATCTGTTATTCTACCTGAAATAAGTAGGAGTATCCTTGCTTATATATTCTGTTGATCTTATTTTGCCGAAAACTTTTATCACTTTTGTTTTTTCCAGGCAGCAGTGCAAAAAGCAATCCCTATGTACAAAATTGCCACCAAAAAAGACGTTGACGTTCAAATTGATCAGGAAGCCTACCTGCCTGAGGAGATGTAAGGAGCATTTCTGCCTTCAGCCTGTAGCTTTTCTGGTGGGGAGACTGGCCATTACCCTGTGCCTCTGTGGAGTTGTATTTCTCCGTGGCTGCCTTAACCATGAGTTCAGAGGCATGGTTGCATCTCCTGCAGCTGTCGCACCTCTTCTGTCAGTGCTCCAGTGTTGCTTCCCTTGTTAGCCATCTGGATGTGCTTGTGGTTGCTCAGTTCATGCTGCAGAGACTCAGCACCAATTCTGTACCTGGAACTCAAAGTTGGATTCACATCTCTTCTGATTAGGTGGGGGGAGCAAGATGGATCTGTGCTTCTACATCATTATCAGAACACAAGAAGAGTAGTTATGTTGGTCCATCGTTAGGGTTCATGGCTCTAGACTTGTAACTCTCCATGGTACTTGTGAGGTCCTGTGAGAGGAAATGATAGCTGCTGCTCTTGTCTGCCGCACTCATAAGCTTGGTGCAGTCAGCACAGCAGCCAGAACTTGAGCCAAGGCCACTTATATCTTCTGCATCTTCTGTGATACTGTCCAGGCATCTCCACTGATGGATATGAAGAGTCATCAGGACTCAGGAATGTTGCTGGAACACCTAATTTGGCCTTGTGCTAACTGTAGGACCTGGGACTGAAGTTGACACCTGTCAAATGGGATCAGTGCTTTTGGTTTCATAAAATGAGGAAAAGCGGTGAGATAGTACATGTGAAATCTGAAACTGCTTTATAAACTGAGCAATGTATAAGGTGGTTTAAAAAAAACTTGAGCACTACAGTCAGTTGAAGTTTGCTAGCCTGTCTCTTGCTAGCCTAGGTAGTCTTGGGCTGGTTATTTAATCTCACTGAACCTCAACTTGCTCATCTCAAAACTGGGATGATCTCACCCATTTCACAGGACACGTGGGTATTTAAATGAGGCGGAGTCTCTGCAGCACTAGCAGACTGCCTGGTGCATGCTCAGTGTACGTGGTCATCATCCTGTCAGATAGTCACTGTTGTGGAGATTAGGTATATAGGACAGAAACACTTGGTTCAAGGTCTGATTAACAGGTCTCAGTCAACACCACTATTTTTGAAACCTTTGGGACCCGATGGTTTGAATTTTAGCATCTAGCTAGTAAATTTTAGCATCTAACTAGCAGAATATATACCATTAGTGCATATTATTTTCCACAGGGTCCGAGGCCTCATCCCCCGTAGTCAGATGCAGTGTAGTTCTGAATGGAAACAGGAATGTTCATACTGCCGGAGCTGGAGACTTGTTGGTCATTTACTGCCAAATCACTGGAAGGCTGGTTTGGAACCACATGAATTAGACTTTTGTTTCAAAGCTTCTTGAATTGCAGACTTGTAGATAAGGGACTGTGGGCTTATTCCAGTGCAAATTTAAAGTGGATTTCTAAGTATTGTATTCAGTAAATTCATCCTTTTATTCAGCCTCTTTAAGCATGTTTCCTTTTTATAACATGATGAGGATGCCAAGACGTTCATAGGTTATCGGAAGCTGTGGAAAAACCCTTAGCTTTCCAGCCCCTGGGTGCCCAGCACACAGTTGCTGTTCTTATTTTGTGGTGCTCTCCCTTCCCTCTGTCCTGCCATGAAAATGAAGTACTGTGTCACGTGGCCAGGATTTCAGCAAAGATTGAATTGTGCCCTTGGGAAAGACAGCCTGTTTATAGAAAACAAAGGTAGAGGAAACAAATTGGAGGCTGGAGAGGGAAATGGAGCAAGAAAATATTAAGCTCACAGGTCATTAAAATTTTCCAAAGAAACTTGCCAAAACCTTTCACAACCTTCTCTCACAGAGAAAGGTTTTTTTTTTGGTTTTTTTTTTTTTTGAGAAATGGTT
The DNA here is from genome assembly GCA_004024945.1 of Uropsilus gracilis. Lineage (NCBI taxonomy): Eukaryota > Metazoa > Chordata > Mammalia > Eulipotyphla > Talpidae > Uropsilus > Uropsilus gracilis. Next base: position 16,494 of record PVHY01017795.1, read on the forward strand.
ACTCAAGTCCTAATGCAGCAGCAAAATTTCAGGCCTTGAAGTTCATTGTGATAAAATCTGACCTGTTTGCCTCTGAGTGCAAGAAACTGAGGGAAGGAATGACTGTGTGAGGTGTGGTATGAGACCAGACTTGGTTCAGCAGAGTTTGCCCAGGCTGTAATGCACCTCCATCCTGTGGCACTATGCTCCAGGAACACCACCCTGCCGGCTCCCTCTCAGTGGTAGGGTCTGGCCTTTCAGAGATAGTCAACTGGTGCTCCTTCCTGTTGACTTGCAGACTGGAACTAACTCCTCCCCCTTTTCACACAGTGAGGAAAGCTGACTGTTATTAAATTGGTATTATAATACAGCATCACTTAGAAAATGAGGTATTACCAGCACCTGTGTCTTAAATCCTCAGAAGCGTTCTAAATCCATGTCTAGCTTATTGTTTATTTTCCCTCTTGTAGTATTTAGATGCCCGTACACCCAACAACTTTCCTCCAAGGGAATGAAGTACAAGTACCAGGTGTGTCAGTCTTCCTCAAATTTGTAAAAGTTATTTCCTGTGTTCTTTATAGAGCTGGTGGAGTTGAGATCTATAACGGGGATCGTAAAATAAAGGTTTCCAATACCCTGGAAAGCCGGCTGGATCTCATAGCCCAGCAGGTGAGTGTGGGAATGCTTCTCATTAGTTACTTTGAAGTTGCACAGGAGGTATGTCTATTCACTGGTTTTTGAGATTTGTCACTCCACATTTTTGACATTTCTAAAAGGAGTGGAGATTAGGTATTCAGTGGCATGTACTCAGGAGATGCCATTTACTTGAGGGAGGAATTGGGGCTAGGAACCAGGGTTTTCTTTATCTCAGTTTGTGGTATTTAGATTTTACTCCATGTAGAGATGCCAGCCAAAGCTCTCCACAAGCTTTGAATGGTGGGTACCACAGTAAGTATACTTTTAAAGGACTTGTAGCATCTGCTGCTTCACATGGTTCTGGGCTTGCAAAAGTAAAATCTTGGTGCCTACCAAGCCAGGAAAATCCAGTTATCCCAAAAAGCTGGGCTTCCTTCTGTAGTGGCTCAGAGCAGTGATGACTGCTGACCTGGCCTACAGCAGAAGCACTCAGCCTTAGAGCACTCTCACAGCCTTACAGCTGTGTTCCCTGGGGAGTGGCCACTAGCCACAGCTCAAATGTGCAGTAGTCACATGTGGCTGGTGGCTACATACGGGCAGCGCAGACTTAGAAGTGTGAGGTTAAACCTATGGGCTTTTCAGTAGCTGTAACAAGCACCTCAGCACTACCTGGTTTTCTAAGTGTGCTTCATAACATACAATAGGCCCTGGATGGCTCTTGAACAGAGGGAGGTAGCCTAAAACATTATGATGAGGTAATGTTGTAAATGGTCTCCTCTGAGTCACTTAAGGCAGTGACTTTAGTTTTTTAGGTTATTATTTTTCCCCTTTAAAAAGCTCACCTTAAGGCCAGGCACGGTGGCTCGTGCTTGTAAGCTTCAGCCTATGAAGCGGCCGGGGCTAGGGATCGCGGTTCGAGTCCTGCCTGGGGCTGGTAGCGAGACCTAGTTCCAAAAAAACAGCTAGACGTGGTGGCGCGCGCCTATAATCCCAGCTACCTGGGAAGCTGAGGCTGGGGATTGCTTGAGTCTGTGGTACCCCGGGAAACGAGAGCCTGCGGTTCCACGGGCAAAAATAGTGAGACCCAGTCTCAAAAAAAAAACTCACCTTAAGCCAGCCGTGGTGGTGCGCGGCTTTTATCCCAAGCCTAGGATGGGAGGCTGAGACTGGGAATCGCTTGAGTTCATGGGTTCAAGACCCACCCAGGGCAACATAGCGAGACCTAGTCTCAAAAAATAGCTGGGCATGGTGGTATGTGCCTGTAATCCCAGTGCTACCTGGGAGGCTGGGAATCGCTAGAGTCCAGGGTACCTCAGGCAGCGAGAGTCGGCGGTTCCCTGGGCAGTATAGCAAGATCTAACCTCAAATAAACAAATTAAATAAAAATAAATAAAAAGCCCCTCTTGCGCCGGGCACAGTGGCACGCACCTGTAATCCCAGCTCCTTGGGAGGCTGAGGCTAGGGATAACTTGAATCTGTGAGTTTGGGACTACCCCAGGCAACCTAGTGAGACTTAGTCTCAAAAAAAAAAAAAAAAAAAAGCCTATCTTTACTACTCACTTCTCTCAGGGCTGTGGTGAGTGCAGGAGAGGTTGGATGTGCTGAGCTTTGGGATTTTTCTTCCCAGTGACTTGCCACTTGTTCTTAAGATGTGCAGTTGCTTCCAAGTTCTCCAGTCGACAATGCTTATTAAAGAATTATTATTATTATGTGTCTTCACAGATGATGCCAGAAGTTCGGGGAGCTTTGTTTGGTGCAAATGCCAACAGAAAGTTTTTGGATTAAACCTCTGGGAGGCAGAGTCCGTCTACTGTACTACAGCTATGATACCTACTGGAGTTTCTGACATTTGAAGAGACAAGATTATCTCTGTAGTTGCCTCCTTGCTGTTCTAATATTCCGTATTTATCAGTGGATACCTTTCTGTAGCTAATGCCCTTGACCTAATTAACAATGGGAGAAAGTTTCGCTTACTATGGTCAGGAAACCTACCTCTGGCTTACCTAAAAGTAACCCCGCTTTTGCTTGCCACTGCAGCATCAAGGTGAGAGGACCAGATGGTGGGTGCATGAAAATCAAGTTTGCTGCTCTTTATCTGGTTCTGGTCATGCAGTCTAGAAGGTGCTGGGCGTGGTGTTCTCTGCTGTTAAATCTCTTAGGCTTAAATGCATGTGGGGCCTACATTCCTCCCAGCAGTAGTAGCTTCTCTGTTATCTGTGCGAGCCTAGAAGTTTTTCTCATCTGTAAATGTGATTTAAAGTGTACGCCATGAATATGCTTTATTTATTAAAACAAAAGGTTTATGTGGATTTCATTGTAAATCATTAAGCTAAGGCACTGCGAATTTGTGGTTTAAGAGGGTCAAGTTCTTACCGAGTCCAGAAAGCAGCCTGTTCCAAATTCCTTTAGCATCTGCTGGTTGATGCTGTTGGTTCTTGAAACCATTAACTGCGGCCTCTGGCACTTCCTGCTCATTTTAACTAGACTCTTTCCCAATCTCTTGGATTGTAATGCACACACCACACACAGGTGTTCAGTGTTACCTGTCCTCTGGAGAGTTTGACAGCTTTATTGAGGAAATCGTTTTATTAGCTTTGGCAGAGTCAGAGGAGAAACTGGATGTCTTGAGAGGAGTTACTTGTGTTGGGCCTGAATAAACCCTTTCACATTCTTCTGCTTCTCATTCTTTGTCCTTTCCTCTAGTGACTGCTGACATCTGGCTGAAGTCTCGCAGCTACTAAATGGTAGAACTGGAATTTCACCTCAGGTCTATCTCTAGAGCCCTTGCTCCAGGTAGAGAATGAGGCTGCTGGGGCTGACCTTTTCTCATTCACTTAAGTTTTAGGTGGGGCTCATGTAAACACCAACTCCTCAGACAGGTTTTTCTGAGGACATGACCCCACATGTGTGATTTCATCTTGCTGGCCTTCTAGGGGATGGAGTTGGGTGCATTGAGAACAGCAAACTTGATTCCTCACGGTGCTGTGATTATGAAGTGATTGGATCAAGGCTTAAGACTCCCCATAACCAAAAAAGAGGGCCGGGCATGGTGGTGCGTGCCTGTAGATGGCAGCCCAGGAAGCCACGGCCAGGGCCAGGGATCGTGGTTCAAGTCTTGGCCAGGGGCATGTAGCGAGACCTAGTCCCAAAAAAATAGCTGGGCGTGGTGGCGCGTGTCTGTAATCCCATCTACCTGGGAAGCTGAGACTGGGGATTGCTTGAGTCGGTGGTACCCCAGGCAACGTGAGCCTGAGGTTCCACAGGCAAAAATAGCGACACCTAATCTTAAAAAAAAAAAAAAATAGACACAGAAAGGCTGACAGACACTCTTCATTGTTTTTCCCACTTTAATTATAAGGCAACTAGTCAACTTTATTTAGACAATATTCTATGGCCGCTCGACTGCAAGAGCCATTGTCCTAGGGGAGGGGGCAGCGGGGCGGTCATCCTAACTCTGCTGGGGCTGCTCGTGTTAATGACCCCCTCAGCCATCGCCATTCACAAGGCTGCTTGGTTTTCAACTGGGCACTCACTCGAAGGGCTTCCATGGCCCCCTTGCACTTTTGATCCTCTTCCAACATCAGCACTATCGCTAACCCTAAGTTACAGAATTCAGAACTAACAAAACTAGATCCTCAAATTGGCTCAAGTACACTCGGTTTGCATGTGAAGTAGAAATGCAAAATGTAGACACTACCCTTCTCTCTGTACTGTTAAGGTCCTATGTTAGTACAGCCAGAGCAAGCACTATTTTCACTGTTGTTAATAGGTTGTTAGGGGCCTCTGGAGGTGCCTGGTAGCTAGAGCCTCAAAGGAAAGGCAGAGACCACGAAGGTTGAACAGGGGCCTAGAGTAAGGTGTTAGAATACGGTGGTTTCCTCCAAGTCTAAGGTCGCACTACGAGTTAAAGGGCAACACGCTGCATGGCTGAGTCATCTTGCTCGAGGTGCTGTGGGATAGAGGCTGGCAGGTGCAGGGCCCCAGCCCCACCACATCTACTCAAAGCACTTCAAGATGCGCTCTCCTATCCCGAGGAAGTAGACGCCTTGGGCAATCCCGAAGAGGGGGGCTATGACGAGGGCCCGGCAGCCTGCTCCTTTCAGGAAGGCAGATGGTCCCTCCTGACACCAGACTTTCCTGGGGAGAAAGCAGAACACAGTGAGCTCTCAGGCAGGGGCTGCAGTGGCCTCATCCCCTCTGGGCCCTGGGAACGCAGATGTCACTGCGTCCACACACGCCTGTGGTGTAGGCCGCGCTCACTCGGCCGGCGACCTGGAAGACAGCCACGAACTATTTTCTCGTCTGGCTAGACTCTGCGAGAAAGATGCTGTTGGGATGTCAGGGAGAAGAATGCAGCTCTCAAGACTTGAGAGATGAGGGGAAGGGGCCAATTTCAGAAGTCTGGAGTTTGTTCAGTAACAGAATTATTTTCTAGATGGGATGCAGGCAGACAGACACCAGCACGAAGGGACCTGCCCAGCCACGCTCTGCTCTGCGAAGGACACAGACTCACCTGGCACAGTCAGTGATCCCGCTGTAGCTGTCCTCCCCCAGGCCTTTCTTGAGGGTCTGGATTCGAGTTTTCAACACTGAAGCAAAAGTTAAGCAGTGAACATTTCCTTTTAGTGTCTGCTCAGCAAGAAGCGGCTGGGTTTCCTTTCACAATCCGCATACACAACACTTACGGCTAGCTCTGCCTGTGAGATCACTCCCTCTCTGGACCTCATTTATGGGGGGAATTAGCATGTACACAATGCTTCTCAGACTACTCAGACTCTAAAAAGTTCTATCTGTTAGAGGAGCTGATGTCCCCAAGGTAGGGAAGCATTGTCTTCTCACACCTATTCGACTTCATTTTTTAAATGAACCATTTTTGGCTGATGCTCACAACCTTGGAGGAGGTGGCTTTAGAGGGAGAAGGGGGTAAAAGAGCTCATGAACAGCTGGGTATGGTCGCACGCACCTATAATCCAAGCGGTGGGAGGCAAGAAAACAGGGATCGCTTGAGTTTGCAGGTTCAAGACTACTCTGAGCAACATAGTGAGACCTGGTCTTGAAAAAGCAGCTGGGCATGGTGGCGGGCACCTGTAATCCCAGCTGCCTGGGAGGCTGAGGCTGGAGATTGCTTGAGTCCACGGGATCAGGACTACCCCGGGCAACATAGTGGGACCAAATCTCAAAACAAAATAAAATAAGGAAAAGCTAATGAACAATGAGCATCTACAAGGTACACTTGTTGGTCCCACTTTCCCCATGAGGACCTTCTGCGTGTGTCTGCCAGTGGGCACAGGCTGTGACTGAAGAGGATTTCAGATTGGGCAAGTTTTATCTCCATCCTAAGGACACAGGATTACTGCTCATCCTAAAGGCAACCAGACGGAGGAAGCGGATCACCTCTTGAAGCCTCATCTTGAAGCATCATCTCCGATGCACTTACCATCCAGAGGTGTAACTGCCACAGCCGCTGCGGACCCAGCGACACAGCCCGACACAAAGGAATGTACAAAGGAGGCCTTCCCCGTCTGCTCATTGATGCCGAGGTTGTTCAGGTTGGCAAACAGGGGGAAGTAGATGATGGAGAAGGGGATGTCTCTGCAGGTGAGGAAGAGGGGACACACTGAGCATGTGCTACTTGGGGCTTCCACTCCCCCACCAGTCATCACACCTTCATTGGGTGCCACAGTTCATCAGATAAGAGACAAGTCCACAATGATTTATTTACTCCTACTCTGCCACCCCGATAGGATGAGAGGCCACAGGAAAGATCTGTCTCATCTCCCAGGTCATGACAGTCCTGCCAGCACCCATTTAATGAGGTAGCAGCACAGGCAGAGACTGGTAATGTGTTAGGAAAAGGGGGCAGGCAGGCTAAGGTAGCATGTGGAGCAAGTGGCTGGTGAAGACCTTTGAACTTAGTATTGAGCGGGTGCCATGGGCTGGCAGGTGATGGTATCTACTGCCCAGATGATCAAAGAAAACCATTCCTGGGGTTGGGGTGCTTCTGACCAACTTTAAGAATTTGGGCCAAGCAGCAGAATAAAATGAGAAGGTCTTTCTACTCATTTAAAAGATGACCATCATCTGAAGACAAGGCATTCTGAGGCACTGCTGGGCACAGAAACCCAGTTCTCCTGGACCTACTCACCAAAGAAGGGGCCCAAATCAGGCTTCAGCCACCCATTCTGGGCAGCTGGCCAATGCCCACCCCACAGGAGCATGGAGAAAGGTGGCGTTCTGGACTTGATTATTCTCGGAAGCACACAGGCAAGACTGGAGCCGCAGCCCCGCTGCTGTTCATGGGGCCTTTCTGTGTCCCAAGTTTTGGGAGAAACCTTACCTGAGAAGAGTGGCGCCCAGTCCCTTGTAGAGACCGGCGGGACCACGGGTCTGAAGCAGCTCCCAGGCAATGAGGGTAGCAGATGGGCGCTTGGAGGTGGAAGGTGAGCCAGTGATGTAGGATGCTGAGGAGGAGGCGGCTGCTGAGGCTGAGCCCTGATGCTGCACGACTGAAAGGGAAAGGACACTCCTGTCACAAACCAGGCCCACAGGTGCTACTAGGCCCGAGTGCAGCTCCCGTTTTGTTCTTGGTACAACTTGGAGCACAGCTGGCATCACCTAGGATTCTTAGGCTCATCCAACTTTCGTTTATCTATTTTTCACAAGGGTGTCTCCCAGTGAGGACTGGAAACCTAGAGAAATTCTAAAAGAGTCTGAACACGTATCCTACCTTTTGAACATTTTTGGTGCCAATGAAATCTTTCTAAGATGCATGTTATCTAATGCATCGTGTTGCAGCTTGGGCTGCTTGCTAGGCATAGCCTTTGCTCAGTGGTGTTCCTGATGGGAGGATCCAGCATAACCTCTGATCTTTTTTTTTTTTCCTTTCTTTTTTGAGGCTAGGTCTCGCTATTTTGCCCATGGAACCGCAGGCTCTCGTTGCCCAGGGTACCATGGACTCAAGCAATCCCCAGCCTCAGCTTCCCAGGTAGCTGGGATTACAGGCGCGCGCCACCACACCCAGCTATTTTTTTTTTGGAACTAGGTCTCGCTACGGGCCCCAGGCGGGACTCAAACCACGATCCCTAGTCCCGGCTGCTTCATAGGCTGAAGCTTACAGGCACGAGCCACCATGCCTGGCCACCTCTGATCTTTCATTAACAAACTTCCTGATCGTTCATTAACAAACCATCTGGGAACCTGTTGTCATCCTAATAGCCCCATTTGTCTCCCCCCTAATGCATAAAGCAGGAAATTGTTATCCCCAAACAATCCTCTTTCACTTCCAGCAGTGGTTCTGCCTTCCAGTATCCCTAGATGATACCTTTAGCTTTCACCCTTCAACTTTCATAGGACTTGATTCTCTAGGTGTCAGTCTATTTCAGTTGAATCATTTTTATGAGCCCATAATTGGATGAGTTAAACATCTACTAAAGAGAATGGAATTTTTTCCCCCTCTGAGCATATTAAATACAAGCATTTCAAATGTGGTGACTCCTATTCATGACCACAGGATTTAATGCACTGAAATTATGTTCTCAGTGTTTGAGACACTGCCCAGATTATAACTCTTGCTAGAGGGAAGCTATTTCATGCCCCAATTCTGTCTGGCACCCAGCAGGGCAACACTTGGAGAGGCGGTTACTGCCCCTCTACAGTGGTGATTGGTGCTCGAGCCCCATTCAGTGGGAGTTAGGAAAGTAGTTAAATGAGGAACACTGTTTTCCCCAATACTGCTATAGATGTGCATAATTCAGCATACCTATCTTCTTAAATGCTTTAGGAGCACTAAAACTCATCCATGTTGAAAAACAAAACAGTATATTAAAATTTTCACTCTTCACAGATGAAAACACAGCAGGACTTTCTAGTAATAGAACTTCAGTTCTATTGGCATCAGTTTGGTCTGATCCAACCCAAGAATTGGGCTGAATTGTAGCAAAGCACACAGCCCAGTTGACTGCATTTATCGATGGCTTCGCCAGGTGCTGTGTTAGGCACGTCACCTATTTAAGTCAGACAAGCGACCCAAGTGTGAGAAGGCACTCATTTCATCATACCAGGGGGCCAGAGAGGGTCAACCCTCGCTCTGAATATATATCTACTCTATGATCTGAGAGGCCCAGGATGTAGGAAAGGGCCAAACTCCTAGAGGAAACAGAGAATGGGAAGAGTTGTCTTCTGCCTCCCCAAAGAGGCCAGCCTCTCTAACACGATCTAGCATAGCACAATAGAGCTGCTGTTGACTGATGTGCTCCCAAGCAAGTGTTGACATTTCTTGCAGTCTTTAGGAAATCTAGCCTAAATGTCAAGGCAATATCAGTATTCCCTGTCTTCCTGGACCAAGATTCTCATTTCTGCTCTTTGTTCAAAGCTGGCAATACTGACAGCTAGAATGGCGACTGTAAAATAAAGACGTCTGGCCTAGAAGAAAGTCAGTGGCATTACACTGAATGTGGAGAAATCTATTCTGATCGCAGTCCTTTCTGATCCCGTGTGAAGTTGGGGTGGGCCTTACCCAAGCGCCCTGCGTCCTGCAGCTGAATCTTGAGCATTTCCATGGGGCAGGTCACCACCACCTGGCATACACCAGCTCCACAACCCGCCAGCATCTCCATCTTCAGATTCCGCTGCATCCTGTGGGATCAGAGCCCTCAGTCACAGGCAGCCTTGCTGCCCACCAGCCTGTGTCCTCTCTCCTGCAGATGGGACTTTGTGGACATGACCTTTAGTCTTGTCCTCACTGGCTGCCACTCATCCAGCTGGGGAAATAATCACCTGTGCCTTAGCCCCAGAGACGCTAAAACAGGTAGCACATCCACAGCTGAAATTAATAACAATAATACCCATTGTAGGAATGTGTCTGTTCCCCCCTTAAAAAATATCATTAGCGCAATGGGAGGCAGGCTGGGCATGATGGCCCATGCCTGTAATCCCAGCACTGGGAGACTGAGGCCAGGGATCGCTTGAGTCCATGGATTCAAGACTACCCGAGGCAACATAGTGAGATCTAGTTTCAAAAAAATAGCCAGGTATGGTGGTACCTGCCTGTAATCCCAGCTATCTGGGAGGCTGAGGCTAGAGATCACTTGAGTCTGTGGGTCCGGGACTACCCCAGGCAACACAGCGAGACCTAGTCTCTAAAAGGAAAAAAAAAAAAAAAAGCAATGGGAGGCACAGAGAACTGCAAAAACACACCCGCAAGATCCATGGAGCAGAAGGAAGAGCCTGGAAATAGACCCAGGTGTAAATCAATTCATTAGACAAGGGGTGCTCAACCAAGTGTCGATTCCTTGACAAGAATACTCAGGCAAAAAGCAGTGTCTGTGAGAAACGATACTGGGAAAATCAGATGTAAAAACTCCGCGGATATGTGGTGAAGTGTTTCTGTACCATGCCTCCCGGCCATACCCATCTTCCATCAGCAGCTGCCGGAAGAAGTCATTGGCTGCCAGCTTGATGGCCTTCTCCGGAGTGACCAGGGTTAGGTTCACCGCAGCCCCTAAGGGGAGAAGTGAGGCGAGGTGTTCAGGTCACCTCTGAAGTAATGACTGCTTGAGTCTGCCCCTCACGTAGACAACCTACTCTCAGTCCTAAACAGATAGGTTTTGGTGGGTAAGGGGGCTCTTGGGGGCTAGAGCATTCTTCTGCTTGTTTTGAGACATAAATTTCCTCTTATTTTCCTTTTTTTTTTTAGACTAGTTCTCGCTATTTTTGCCTGTGGAACCATAGGCTCACGTTGCCCAGGGTACCACAGACTCAAGCAATCCCCAGCCTCAGCTTCCCAGGTAGCTGGGATTACAGGCGCACACCACCATGCCCAGCTATTTTTTTGGGACTAGGTCTCGCTACATGCCCCCAGTGGGACTCGAACTGCGATCCCTTGCCCCAGCTGTGGCTTCCTAGGCTGCCATTTACAGGCATGCGCCACCATGGCCGGCCCCCTTCATTTTCCTATTTCAATTCTGCTCCCACCAATGTTTCTTTGTTTAGTGTATGTTGCCTTTCCAGGCTCATTGGTGTAATAACTGGGCATTTATTTATTGATTTATTTGTTGGCAGTTATTTTTATACTCCCTAGAGCTGCCAGTCTCTAGTGATAAACAATTCCCCAAAGAAGCCCCAATAGGGAGGTCTTTGGGGACAGGGGCTGGGGTTCATGACTGCTGCACTATCTATACCAGGTTCACTGCACTATCCCAGGTTCACTGGCACTATGGGGTGATGGGTTTGCAAAGAATTTGACTTTATTTCTCAGGTTCTAGCTCATCAGCCCATTTTCCAAGGCATGTTCCCAGTATACTGCCTGGCATGGGGTCCCCAGGGGCAGGGACTACCCTGGTGTGTCAGGATCACTCCTTCCCAGGGGCTCAGAACCCTTTCCACGCTCTCTCTGCCCTCGTCAGCCTCCCCCTCCTCTCCTGCTGGTGGCTGGGTATCCCAAGAGCCCTGAGCAGGCAGAATAGAGGTGGTGCTGTTCACTCAGTTCTGAAATCACAGGTAAAAACCGAAAACTATGGTGCCAGGAGGGAACCCTGGGATCCAGGGCTACTCTACGCAGTTGCCCTAGAGTGCTCCCACACACCTTTCCCAGAACCATAACAACCACCTGTGTCTCCATCAAGGAATACAAGAGCATAAGCAGAGCAAATGGAGCCCAGCTCAGCCAGGCCCCATCCCAGGAATTCCTTAAGCAAAGGGAGTATCAACTCCCCATGTTCTAGAAATACACAGTCTGCTGCTCCCCTCCACCCCCCATGCAGGACAGGGGTGTCCCCCTGTCTTCACTTGGCCTCAGTCAGGCCTCCCCAGGTGCTGACTCAGCTCACCTCGGTACATGCCGAAGAAGCCCTCCGCCCGCGCTGTCTTGGTCAAGCAGTCTATCCTAGAAGCAGAGGCCGGAAAGAGAGTTAGAGGTGAGCACCAGGCCACCCTCAGCCCCCTTCCCCCACCCTATGTCCTAAACCTGTGGGGCACACCCCAGTTGACTTCCTTCTCCCAGATCCCCACTCCCCCACCCTAATACACTCCCTAAAAAGACCTAGAAGAAATGAGACCCAATGCCCTCCTCTGGGCGCCCCCCCCCCCCCATCCCAGCCCTTCCCAGATACCTACATTCCTTTGTAGACATCCTGTCCTTGCTGGTTCTGCAGCCGAGTCTTGGCCAAGTCAATGGGAAACACACAAGTCACCCCGACGAGCCCTGCCACACCTCCATTGATGAGTTTTGCTGCGATGCTAGACCATGGAGAGGAGCATGGGCACAGGGTGAAGGAGAGAGGCAGAGACAGGAACCCAGGAGGGGGAACAGAGAAAAGATGGGAATGGCCCCTCCACAGACCCAGTCTCACGGGTATCTAGACACCCCTCCTTTCAGCCTCCTACCTTACCAACCTGGCATCCCTCCTTCCCGCAGGTCTAATTACCGAGACAGGTGAGGCTGTGGAGCCTGGAGTACCCATGACCACCTCCAGGGGGCACTGCATTCACCTGAGCTGAAGCCTCCTGCCCTAACCCCACAGCTAGGCAGTTGCAAGGGCTTCTGGGAAGGAAATCCAGAGAGCCAGCTCTGCTCTCTATGGCCCCAAGGGGTGCAGAGCATTTTCTTCAGAGCTGCTTTCTGGAGTCTTCTGTGGACAATGCACTGCAACTTTATGAGAGGTTGAAGGTCAAGGCAGGATTGAATTTGAATTCTGACTATTTCAACCTATTTACTTAAGCACCTCATTTCTCTGATCCTTTTTCCTCCCTGCTGTCCACCCACACTGTAAAACCAGCCTCGAAAGATTTTGTGAGGATTAAATAAGTTGATGTGTTTGGTAAATTGTTATTATTAATAATAAGAGAACACATGTTTCTGTTAGCACAGGATAACCAGGGTTAAAGTACTGAGATCATCTGATTTGAGTCAAAAGTAAAGTCACACTTTCCATAACATGGGACCCCTCACCCTGGCTCAGTATAGAAGTTTTGGAAGACTGGAAGTAGAAAATAAAGATTTCTCAGACTCACTGGAACCTAGTAAAATTTGTTTATCTTTTAGGCCAGAGGTAGAGAGTGAACAAAATATTTGAAGTATCTAGAAGTAGTAAGAGTGGATACTATAGAGACCTAAAAAGAAAAACTTAGGGAAAAAAAAAAAAGAGTGGATGCGATATTTTCTCACAACTGAAACTTACTAAGCAAACAAGAAACTTGTGAAAACAAATAGAATATGACTTAGATTTTGCAAACAGAGGAGATGCGGTCCAATTTGCAAATTATATTTAACCATATTACTGTTAGATGTGTGTGCATAGACACACTTTTTTCCCTTGTGTATGCTGGGGTGGGGTAAATGAGACCCATATGTCCCTCCCAGAACTGCTCGCACTATAGGTATTTTGAAGAGAAACTGTATGATGTGTTATTACCACAGCAACAGTTCCCCCAGAGCTGACCCAGAGGCCATGGGCTGACCTAGCCAGAGTTTACCTCAAATCCTGGTTGGACATTCTGCAGGGAGTGTAGACCTCTGTGGGGTGATGCCTCAGGGGAGGTCACTGCTGGGGCAGGCTGAAGCCAGCGGTGTTGGTGTCCTTGACTCTGGCTCAGTCGTGAATGGAGAGTGTGCAGAGCTTTGATGGAGATCAGCCCAAGCCACCTGCCCTCCTGGTAAGTCACAATCTCTCTGGGCTGCAGTTTCCCTGTGAAGTGGTCAGAGCAACATTCATGCAGGTGGTGGAGATAAGCATGAGAAACCACATCTGAGCCAGGCACGGTGGCTCGTGCCTGTAAGCGTCAGCCTATGAAGTGGCCAGGGCTAGGGATTGCGGTTCGAGTCCTGCCTGGGGCCCAGAGCGAGACCTAGTTCCAAAAAACTATCTGGGAGTGGTGGCGCGCACCTGTCATCCCAGCTACCTGGGAAGCTGAGGCTGGGGATTGCTTGAGTCTGTGGTACCCTGGGCAACGAGAGCCTGCGGTTCCACAGGCAAAAATGGCAAGACCTAGTCTCAAAAAAAAGAGAAACCACATCTGAGATGGGAGAGGACATTGCTGACATATTAGTGCTGCAGCTTCCTCAGCTACTTCCTCCCTAAGTCTTTTGAACTTCAGGAATGGAGATGAGAAGGAAGGAGGATGAGAAAGAATGATTAAGGCCAGGCACGGTGGCTTGTGCCTGTAAGCTTCAGCCTACGAAGCGGCTGGGGCTAGGGATCACAGTTCGAGTCCCACCTGGGGCCCGTAGCGAGACCTAGTTCCAAAAAAATAGCTGGGTGTGGTGGCACGCACCTGTAATCCCAGCTACCTGGGAAGCTGAGTCTGGGGATTGCTTGAGTCTGTGGTACCGGGGGCAATGAGGGCCTGCGGTTCCACAGGCAAAAATAGGAAGACCTAGTCTCAGAAAAAAGGAAAGGAAGGAAGGAAGGAAGGAAGGAAGGAAGGAAGGAAGGAAGGAAGGAAGGAAGGAAG
>PVHY01017796.1:0-30576 GCA_004024945.1 Uropsilus gracilis
GTCTTGTCCCCCATTCACACTCACTGAATCTGAGCAGCATGGTAAGAAGATCTCAGATGATCTGTTTGCACATTCATGTTCAGGAATTACTGACCTAGGAGACAGCAAATTAGATAGCTCCCCTTCCTCTTACTTGTTTTCCAGACCTTTGAAAGCCCGGTACAGCTCGACGTCATTCCACTGGATGGTGGTGATCTCGTTGTTGCTCAGACAGGCAAAGGCATAGATCAGGTGGGTACTGATACAGGGGTGGATATTAGCAGGCTTGAAGCACCCCGGGTCAGGCCGGTACTGGGACCAGTTGGTGAAGTAGCATGTCGAGTGGCAGGCAGAACCTGTGCGTGGTAAGGGGTAAGATCAGTTGCCTGATGTAGGCGCCACTGAAATCTGCCATGAATTTTGTCATTGTCTCTGCTTTTGTCCCTTTGTTGAGATGCCTGATGTCTCTGGGTGGGGGTGGTTAATAGGAACACTCACAGGTGATTTCACTGATTCTACTTGGGAACCGACTTGATTAGGTTCTTTTTTAACTTTCACAGATTCACTGAGAGATCTTGATAAACCAGGGAACCTTCTTAAGAAAGGTGTCCAGTTGTCCTGTGAAGCCACTTGAATATCAGTTTATGACTCTTATGTGTTGCTAAAGAGAGTAGCAGTGACAGCCAACTGCAAACAAGATTCTCTCAACATCAAACCTGTCTGTCAGTGAGACAGTAGTGTTATTTGTCCAATACGACTTTTAACTCTTGATCTATATTTTTAAAAGGTAATATTGGAATATTAGAAAACACATTAGTATACTAAGTAGACAGTTGCATTATGAGTAATTTATTTATAGAGATATGAGGTTTATGATAGGAAAAGATTATACCAAAAATAAGAGATTGTCAGTGTTGGGCATGGTGGCACGCACCTGTAATCCCACTATTTGGCAGGTGAGAATTCTACCACTGAACCACCAATGCTCGACTAATCCCAATGACTTGGGAGGCAGAGGCTAGAAATCACATGAGTCCACAGGTTCGAGGCTACCCCAGGCAACATAGCAAGACCTAGACTAAAAAAAAAAAAAAAAAAGCCAGGTGTAGTGACACATGCCTATAATCCCAGCTACCTGAGAGGCTGAGACTAAGGATCACTTGAGTCTGTGGGTTTGGGACTACCTAGGCAACATGAATGAATGAATGAATGAATGAATGAATGAATGAATGAATGAATGAATGATTAAAAGATTGTCAAAGAACCAATGACTTACTTAGCTGAGCAATCAACAGAAGGGCAAGACCTAGAAAAAAAGACATACTGTCAACCAATTTTCTGTATCTTATAGAGTATGTCTACAAACTTGTGTGCCAGTCTATTTGTCATAGGTTGTTCCGGTCCATGTGGTGCTTAGGGGTCACCCCAAAGAGTAAGCTTTGCAGTAAAAGCCCCAATAGACATCCCCTTCTCTCACTCAGTTGAAAGCAGGCATGGATTTTTCTTCTTCTACCTTCTATGTCAGAAATAAATGTTATTGAATATAGAGTTCAAAGTTCTACTATCTGTGGAAGACATATTTACTGATACTAGTTAAGATTCATTCTACTCAAAGTGTAGACAGTCAGATTTACTTATCAGGACTGGTGTGATTATAGTCTCCAATAGAAAGAGGATCCTCCCAAGTGGGGAATTCAGTATCTCCTGGAGCCTTTGAATATTTTTTTAGAGTCATGTTCAAAGAGACCTTAGCGTAGAAGGTAAGAACTAGGAACTATGAAGGGAAACTCTAGATTTTGCTCCACAGAACCCTTCTGATCTGATTGTTTTATAGAGTGAGCTAGGGTTTCATTTGGAAAATATTCTGAAGCTATAAAAACTTTGTAAGTCTGTGCTCTAGAGCAAATAGTAAACTCTGGATATGATCAACTGTATACAATTCAATGAACCAACTCCCTTGAATGAATCAACTTCTAACAGATCTATTTTTATGATACATGAACAACCTGGAGGAGTAAAAAAAATTCTAAAAATAATAGAACAAACACAATGTACCTAATTCTCTCTTGGTTCCTACTGATTTTCATCCCTGCAAAAAGTAGAGTGAGGATGCAAATATGTAACTAAAAACAAGACCAAATCTAAGAAAGTGAGGTAAGGAGAGGAACAACTCAACAACAGCTAAGCGTAAGACAAGCATCAGAAGAAAAAAAGCCCTGGGACCATTGAAGATGGACTATGTCCATGGAGAGGAAGATAACAAAGTGGAGACTGGTTTGTAAGTGTCAGGATTCGCTTGGAAATTTGAAATAAGAAGAGCATAGCAAGGTAGTGTGAGGGCTTCGTGGCTGTAAGATTCAGAGAGAAAAAACAGTCAAGTAAGAGGAAGCCTCCATCTCTGATTAGACTCAACCATGAGGAGAGTAAGTCTTGCCATGATTGCTGTGAACACTGACCCAGCAGAGCCTGCATTTGCTTTTTATACCCTCTGAGTTCCTGGTTATCACAGAGTAGCATTTAACTCAGATATGTAAGTAGCTAATCAGTAAATCAACAAACTTCCTCATGTACAAACACTCTTTTACCTCCACGCTGCAGGTTCCTACCACCACCACCATCATCCCCTCCCTACTCAGCAGGGACAAATAGAGTGATGTCTCATTGGGTGGTTGAGCCCATCACCATATTAAGTGGTAGCTTAATAACCCTTTTGGCAGTCTCCAGAGCTGATAGACATCTGTTTAAATGTTGGGATTAGTTTTTTTGTGTTGCAGACATTTCATGTCTGACACCAAAACAAACATGTCTTTATTGAAAAGTTAATAATAAAAATGTTTGGAAATTATTGGTGGTTCCTAAGTCTCTTTTCTTCATGGAATTACTGCAATGTAATTAGTGCAATCAGCGCCTTAGGAACTTTCCCTCTTTGGGGAACAGTCTACCCACACCTGTTCTTTGGCTTGACCGTAAGTCATGATTGTGTGATAATTTTATCTAAGAACATATCATTTCCAAAATGTTCCCTTTGAAGTTCGCCAAAAATTCTAGTGTTCCATAGTTCCAAATTATATCCCAAAGATTCTAAAAAGTATTTTGTGTTGCTGGTGGACAAAGATGATGTTGATAATATTGAAGAAGAAAGCCTCTTCAAATAGAAATATTTGCAACTTTATGACTTGTAGAATTTTATGTTTAAAATTAATTCCAATTTACCTTTCTAAACACTATCTGCTACCATTATCCTACAACTAATTGTTACTCCCGCCAAAATAGTCTACTTGTTTCCCCCACATGTTTTATCAACCTTTGCTCACACTATCTATCCACCCTTGGGTGAATATTTTATCTTTTTTTCTTATTATAATCTGTTCCAATCTTAAAATTATTCATAACCACTTCATATTCTCTCTTAAATTATCTCCATGTGCACAATGATAATTAGATCCTGGGTATTTGGTTCTCACATATGGGACCAGAAAAAGTCTGGTAGAAGTGTTGCCAGGCAGGGTTCCAGTTTAGGGAGAAAAAAAAAATCAATGAACACTGCAAGCACCTACTATGTGCCAGAGATATTACATGGTGTTTATATCACTGAGAACTGATTTTTGCAAATGACCAAAGTCAACTCTAACAAGCTTCAATCAGCATATTGAAAAAAAATATAAGGAACCTCATATCATCAAAGATAAGCACACAAGACTACCCTCTGATAGACCAGAAATTAAGTATACTCAGGGCAGCAGAGAGGGAGGAAGAATTAAGATAAATAAATCACAATTTCATTTTTCACCCATGCATCTCACACAAGAATCAAAGTTTTGGGAGAAAATATCTAGTGTGATTTTGAGCTTTCCCCAGATTGTCCACTAGGGAAAGGACAAATCCTTGGATTGCCTTTGCCCTCCATACTGGTTAAAAAGGAAATTCTAAAAGGGAGAGTGAAAAACAATGTAAGATCATTAGCAAGCTGTGCTTTGTTATTTCATTTATCCTTTAAATTTATAATATTTTTATTATCATTTTAACATTGCTATAGTCCCTAAATTCCCCATCACCATATCATCTGTGATCCATCACCATTTTCCCTTGTGTTACTTCCTCCTCTGTTTTACCCCCTCCTCTTTCCTTTTTTTTTAAATTTGTTTGTTTTGGTTTTTGGTTTTTGGAGACTAGGTCTTGCTATTTTTGCCCATGGAACCACAGGCTCACGTTACCCAGGGTACCACGGACTCAAGGAATCCCCAGCCTCAGCTTCCCAGGTAGCTGGGATTACAGGCGCATGCCACCACACCCAGCCATTTTTTTGGAACTAGGTCTCTCTTCGTTGCCCAGAGTGGAACTCAAACCGTGATCCCTGGTCTCCGCCGCAACTTTCTAGGCTGCCGCTTACAGGCATGCACCACCGTGCCCGGCCTCTATTGTCTTTTTGTTTGACTTATCTATATTCCACTTATAAGTGAGACCATCTGATATATTTCATTTATATTTAAAGAGGTTATTACTGTCACTGCAGCTTTGCAGATAAGAAAATGAATCAAACATCTCAAGCACCAGAACCAAGATTTAGTGCCAACACCAGCTACCAATAGACTGGAAATCTAATATTGACACTGCCTGATGTCCTTATTTTAAGTGGACTGGCTTCAGGTTCAGGTCGAACTGAGAGAGACATTTCCCTCAGGTACCCAAGAGAATATGATCAGAACAAAGAGCCGGAATTGTGTCAAATCAAGGTTAAGTCAAGGATTTGTAAAAATTAGCAGCTAGGCCAGCAGCCCCACATGTTTATCCTACTTAGCAAGTTCAGGTCTAAAAGTGAGATGTTTTCTATTGGAGTTGGCACTCTTGGTGCTAAACAATAAATGCCGATAAAAATGTTCTTTTTCTTTCTTTCTTTCTTTTTTTTTTTTTTTTTTTTGAGACTAGGTCTCGCTATTTTTGCCTGTGGAACCACAAGCTCACATTACCTGGAGTAACACAGATTCAAGCAATCCCAACCCTCAGCTTCCCAGGTAGCTGGTAGCTAGGATTACAGGCGCAAACCACCACGCCCAGCTATTTTTGGGGACTAGGTCTCACTGTGTTGCCCTGAGCAGGACTTGAACCATAATACCTAGCCCCAGCTGCTTCATAGGCTTACAGGTACGAGTCACCATGCCCAGCTGTAAAATCTTCTTTCTTAATAGCACTTCAAGAGTTGCAGGTGAGACCCCCACAAAACTTGCTTCCCACCTGAGCAATTGGGTATTGGAGAGAATTACTGTTATCATAAGTTCAATGTAATAAATAAAGTTTTAAAAGAGTTGGCATTGTGCTTCTTCATGTTCTAGTTTTTCAATAAATCTGCATCATTTTTATTGTTCTTCAATTTTCTGGTACCATCTACCATACCTATGTGTTTGGACAGACATTTAAAGAAAATATTCAAATAAATTCCTGTCTCACCATCCCACTTAAATAAGATAGCTTGTCTTTGTATAGTACTATATAGATCCCTCCCCAGTTAGATTTTTCTCTCTGCCCTGGAAAGAGTATCTCTCCTGAGTGTTATGCTAACCATTTCCTAGTCTGTGTCATTAAATACAGGCAAACCAATATATTCACTGGTTTTAGAGTAGTTTACAGTAATTAATTATATTGTTTTCCATATGTTCATAGTTTTGCCTTTATGTAAGGAAAGTAATACTATCTATATTTATAGACTCAGCATTATCTTTTTTTGAGGTTTGTGCTTGTGACAAGTTAGCAGCTGTTTACTTATTTTCACAGTGGTGTGATATGACACTCTATGGCTAGGCAGCAATTCATGTCTCCTTTTTGCATAGAACAAATTCTTGCCCAACTTTTCTCCGTTATATGCCACTCCAGGCCTTCCTATACATGCCCCTCAAAGTACATTTGCAGATTTCTCCAGTGTCTGCACTGGGATTGCTGGGAGGGATAACTCATGCACATTAGCCTCACTCTGCACTGCCAACAGCAATGTCAGTATTCCCACTACTGTGTCTTCACCAAGCTTGATTCGCATCAGACTTCAACATTCTTATCATTGCAGTGGGTAGTTTTGATAAAGTGTAGTGAAGCCTTTGAAAATTGTATGGGTGCCAAAATGCCCTGGCGAGCAGGGTCTGAGAGAAAGACCCACGAGAAGAAGTGAAGTGGGCAAAGGGCAGATACAAAGGACAGGTGAAGAGTGAGGAGAGGGGAGAGAGGAGAACAGCAGGCTGATAGAACAGGCCCACGTGACCTGGCCAGGGGAAGCCCCATGGAGAAGTGAGCTGGTGGTGGCAAGGAGCCATGGTAGGATATTGGCCGGCAGAGAAGTAGCTGTGTGTGGAACTGGATGCCAAAATGGCAGGCTGGTGGTGACTAGGGGCTGCTGAGGGTAGACCTTGTGGTTGTGGCCAGACACTGTCAAAGGTGGGCCTTGTAAAGGAAGCACATGGAGCCACAGCAAGGTGGCATATTTGGAAAGCTGAGTTTGCGTCATCATCTGTTGGAAAGTCTGAAGAGCCTTGAAGAAGCAGTGCAGCTCAGAACACTGGAGAGAAAAGAGGCAAAGAGAAGATGCTGGAGAAGGACTGGACATTGCAAGGTGCATGCAGGTTTGGAGGGGTGCCATCTTGGACATGTATTTGAGACCTTCAGACTAAATGGGACTTGGGGTGAAATAACTGACCACTTGTGGCATGAAGGGCTTTTCATTTTCCTGGTTAATTTCCTTGTAAATAAAACCCTATTATTTAAATTGCTTTATGAGAAAGTGGAACTACCATTCAGCCCAGCAATCCCACTACTGGGAATCTTCCCAAAGGACATGAAAACACTAATTAAAAAGGATACCTGTACACACATGTTTATTGCAGCTCTGTTTACAATTGCCAAGATATGGAAACAACCCAAATGCCCTAAAACTGATGAATGGCTGAAAAAAATGTGGTGTATGTATACGATGGAATATTATGCATTAATTAAAGAGGACAAATATATGTTGTTTGCAGCAACATGGATGGAGCTAGGAGGACTCATATTAGCAGACATAAGCCAGAAAGAAAAAGAGAAATACAGGATGGTCCCGATTATATGAAAGATATAGGGACAAACAAATAAGAAAAATTAGAAACAACCAACTGAACGATAGAGTGAGAGAGGGGGAGGAGGAAGAAAACAGGGGTGACAGAGGGCACAAAAGATAAAGATGGCTAACAGGTGTTAAGGAAATGGGAGAACCCCAGGGTACACAATAATACACACACACACACAAATAAATAAATAAATAAATAAATAAATAAATAAATAAATAGTGACTTTAACAGCTGCTGTGCGTGCAGGTGATATGAATCTAGTAAGAAGCTGGGAAGCAAAAGCCACATTTAAAGAGCCACTTTTTTCCTGTGGCTTGTTGGTTGGAGATTTCTACCCCTTTTGACCCTATTTCAGTTTCAGCTTATATCTCTCAGGCTACTAACAGGTTTGAACATTCTTAAACATTAATTGGCACTTTTGTTTCTTCTTGTGTGAAATGTCTATTCATGTCTTTGCCCATTTTTTCTATCGGGTGGTTCAAAAATGTGTTAATCTTTCATATTACATGTTCTTTACATGAACTTTACATGTTCTGAATTGTAATTACATCTCTCCCACTCTGGGGTGTCTTTATAGTGTCTTATGATGAAAAGAGGTTCTTAATTTTAATATACTGAAATATATCCACTAAATTCTGTGTATGGATTAAATGACTAAAAGCTTTCAAAACTTTATGTTTGCTTGTTTTATTTTTCAGAAATATTCATTTAAAATTTTTTCAGGTAGAGTGCATTGTAATTTAATCATCTGTATATACCACATCACAACTAACACCAAATGTCTGGTTTCTATCCACTACCCCTTCACTGATCCCATCTTCACCCATTTTACCCACCCTTAACCCATACCCATCTTGTAGCCACAAACATCTTCTTTGTATCTGTTTGTTTTGGGTTTTTGCTTGCTTGCTTAACCCATGACATGAAAACATATACTTTTTGTCTTTCTCCTGTGATTTAGTTCATTTCAAGTCCCATTCATGTTATCACAAATGGCAGGATTTCATCTTTTCTATGACTAAGTAGTATTTCACTCACTCTGTGCCTTTATGTAGTTCATTATACATAAAAATTAATCTAGCCCTTTTTTGCTGAATTCTTTATTTATACTAATGCAGACTCAGACTGTATATCTCTTGCAGAAACTATAACACATTGTTACTCCAATGTGGAGTCTCTTAAATGACTCAAGTCAAATCTCACTCATTGTGTACTTGGGAAATTGATTTTTTTATGACCCTATACATTCTTTTGTTGTTGCACTAGTTATATAATATTGTGTTTCATGCCATTTGCTTATAATCTACATCTTTTATTAATATGTAACTCCTTGGAGACACGTTATATTTTTATCCATCTTCATATCTCCAATGACAATTATGAGGAATTGATTAAAAAATGAGTAAAATGTAATGACCTTTATTTAATTTAAATAAAATGCAGGAAATAAGGATTATCTATTTAACATTGTCTCATCTCTGGGACCATTATTCCATCTCATTAATATTTCTTGAAATTATTATCAGCATCTGTCACATTAAGTAAATTCTCTTCAGATTTCTATCATCCGGATATGAGGCAGCAGGGGAAGTTGAGAATTGCTATTACTGCTTTACCACAGAAAGGTGATTTCTTTGTAAACAAAGTTTTAGAAGGGAGTCCTGGAATTTCGGAAAGGTTGAATGAACATTTTGCAGGGTGTAGGTCTCATTTTCATAGACTGACAGAGGAACTATTCATTTACAAAAAAGAACAACCCAGATGGGAACTTATACCAGAATACATATACCCGGAATACTTATACCAGAAAGTGTCAAGCAGAGGCAGAGTCAACTGGTCATTGGCTGTTGTCCTTGCTGCTAGACATGAACGTTGTATGGAAGTTGAACAGGTCCCCGCTGGGAGATGCAATACAAAGGTTAAGAAATTCTGAATGAGGCCAGGTATGGTGGTGCATGCCTGTAAACGGCAGCCTAGGAAGCCATGGCCTGGGCCAGGGATCGCGGTTCGAGTCCTGCCACAGGCACGTAGCGAGACCTAGTTCCAAAAAAATATAGCTGGGTGTGGTGGCACGTGCCTGTAATCCTAGCTACCTGGGAAGCTGAGGCTGGGGATTGCTTGAGTCTGTAGTATCCCAGGCAACGAGAGCCTGCGGTTCCAAACTAGGCAAAAATAGGGAGACCTAGTTTCAAAAAACAAAAAAGAAAAAAGAGAAATTCTGAATGGCTATAACATCGGTTGCAAGTCAATGTCAATGACCATAGGGCCTCTACCATTCCCAAGGGGAGAAAATTTGTCCTGCGTAGGCTTCCAGGCCTTGGCATGGAGAACCCTTAACTGGCAGTCAGTTATGTTGATAGATACAAGATGGTATAGCTCAAAAGAGTGTTCTGGAAGAGTGACGTTACATGACATCAGGATAGTCACTGACTTTCCCTGATTGCACCCAACTCTAGAGGGAAGATTTAATATCATGAAGGTTAGGAGAAAAGTCTACTGTCTGTAAGCATTGCCTCTAAGAACTTGAGGAAATTGGAATGACAGTTCTCCTGGGAGGATCTCATGTCAGGCAGTGAAAATGTATTACCACCCCTTCTCCCATGGTTTCAAGAGCTCCCTTCCAGCCAAGAAAGGAATTTTTTTCTTCCTCTATAAATATCCATGGCATTTTGTACATACCTGAGATTGTCATCTCTGTAGAAGAACTTCATCAACATTTTCCCATTCCAACATTCATGCAATAATTAGAGTACTTCATTGGTGCCAGCACCACAATAAAGATGGCTGCTCTGTGCCCACACGATAAAACTTTGGGCTCAGATCTGGGTAAAAGCAAGGGTAGTGTTAAAGTGAGTAGGTCATTAACAGCCAGGTAGCTGGCTGTTACTCAGATAAGTCTACCCATTCCTTAGCACAGGATGCAGTCCTGATTTCTTGGTTGCCAAGAGAGTCAGGGTTGGGAGAATAAAAAGAGGAGCTGTAGGGAGGAATACCTGGACTGGGTCTCCACGTCATAGTAGTTTGGCACCAGAACACTTCCTGTCTTCAGACTCCTGGGTTTCTAGCAAATGGCTTAGAACAGATGGACTTGGAAAAGGCTCCACTTTGGATATTTATAGCATTGGACAAGCAATCTAGTTAACCTACCAGTTGGAAGTGAACACCAGTCTTAAGCAACTTGTCTTGGAGCAAATTTCTCTGTATTCTCTTATTCTATCCTCTGTGGGTAATAGGAAACAGGAAATAGCCATCAGATTAGGTTTAGACATTGACTTCGTCTGTTCGGGCTGCCAAAACAAAATAACCATAAAATGGGTGATTTTTTTTGTCTCGGCTCTGGAGCCTGGGAAGTCCTAGATCAGGGTTCTACACATTTTGGGTTCTGATAAGAGCCCCTTCCTGGTTTGCAGATAGCTGCCTTCTAACTGTTTCTCATCTGGCAGAGAGAGAGAGAGAGAGAGAGAGAGAGAGAGAGAATGACAGAAGAGGAGGAGGGGGAAAGGAGGGAAGAGGGGAGGGGAGAGGAGAGGGAAGGGGGAGGAGAGGAGAGAAGGGAGGGGAGGGGTGGGGAGAGGAGGGAAAAAGAGAGGGAGAGAGAAGAATTGAGAGAAGGAGAAGGAGGGGGAGGAAGGGGGAGGAAGAGGGAAAAGAGAGCTGATGTCTCTTCTCCTTTAACAGTCCTTCCTCTATTGAATCACAACTCCATCCTGGGGACCTCATTTAACCTAAATTAACCCCTTAAAGACCCTATCTCCAAATTTAGTCACATGGCAGGAGGGAGGTTTAAAGCTTCAACTTTAACTTGAATGAAAGGGACACAGTTCTGTCTACAGTAGCATTACAATAATAAATGAAAGTATCCTTTCAATGCTTGACATGTGTGGAGATTTCATCCAGTTACACAGCTAATATTGCCAAATCATCATGTCAGGAGGTGCCAGGGAATGGTTGGCTGTAACAGCCCCCAGCACTACCCCATCGGTCATCTATTTTATGGGGTATGGTTTCGAGTTCCTCACCACTGTGGGTTCTGGATATGTTGTCCCCAAACCCCCTATAGTGCAGTCATCCTGTACATGATGCCACTTTCAGGGCAAGCATCCCAAAATTGGTTCTAGGAGACTGACAGTGAGAGTCCCAGAGCCCTTGGTGGGTTTTATAGCCTTAATGCTCTCAGGGAACCAGGTACACAAGCCCACCAGCGAGGGCAGGTCCATAGCCAGGGGGTCTGAGAGGCAGGTGAACTTCCCAGCCCCCAGGTGAACTTCCCAGCCTTCTTTATGCTTTTTCTCTAGCCTCTTTCTCTCTCTGGTGTTTTCTTCATCCTCTCTCTCCACCATGCTTGCCTGTTACCCACCCTCCCATGCTCCCTCCGGGGTGATGTCACCCTTTTAGCCTTTCCTCCCATGCCCGATGAACCCACTCACGCATGCGCACACTCAGTGGGCCAGGCATGCACAATCATGGGGAGGGTGCAACATCACAGGCTGATGCATGGAAAAGGCTGACTCACTCATTTACACTCCAGGCCCCCCTCCTTTATCTTACTCATTAAGTGACCAGTCCAGTTGCGCACATTATTTTGGCAGTTACCTGGGCACCTCCATGAGCTGTTTTTCCCCATAAAAAGGACAGGAACCATCATCAGTTTCATTGCGTGTGACCTCTTTATCAAAAGCCACAATCAGCCGGGCACGGTGGCTCGTGCTTGTAAGCTTCAGCCTATGAAGCGGCCGGGGCTTAGGGATCGCGGTTCGAGTCCCGCCCTGGGGCCCGTAGCGAGACCTAGTTCCAAAAAATAGCTGGGCGTGGTGGCGCACACCTGTCATCCCAGCTACCTGGGAAGCTGAGGCTGGGGATTGCTTGAGTCCATGGTACCCCGGGCAACAAGAGCCTGCGGTTCCACAGACAAAAACAGCGAGACCTTGTCTCAAAAAACAAAACAAACAAACAAACAAAAAAACCAAAAGCCACAATCACATAAGCTTCTAAGGTCATAGTCCAGTAGGACTCCACAGTGCAGTTCTGCTGGTGTTGTCCTATTTGGGCTTGTTTTCATTACCTGTTGTAGGGAACTAATCACGTGGGTCTCATAACCTCGAGTCTTTCCGCTGCTTCAGCCCTGCTTTACAAGGGCATGTAGCAATCTAACTTCTTACTAACTGTGCTGTCTTAAGTGACCTCAGCAGTCGCAGGAAGGGAGTTCAGAGAAGCAATCAATTTGCCTGATCCTGCTTACATAAGGCTGTATTAAAATGCATCATGTTGGCCGGGCATGGTGAAAAATGCCTGTAAGCGGCAGCCTAGGAAGCCACGGCGGGAACTAGGGATTGTGGTTCGAGTCCCACCCAGGGCAATGTAGTGAGACCTAGTTCCAAAAATATAGCTGGGCGTGGTGGCGCAAGCCTGTAATCCCAGCTACCTGGGAAGCTGAGGCTGGGGTTTGCTTGAGTCTGTGGTACCCCGGGCAACGTGAGCCTGCGGTTCCCCAGGCTGAAATAGAGAGACCTAGTCTAAAAAAAAAAAAAAAAAAAAATGCATCATGTCGTCATCAGTGAAAGCATCAACTTGTAATTTCCTCAGAGATATTTATCCAAACTTCTCCTTGGGCATCATCCTCTCAGGTCATTCAAAGAAATATAGGTACATGAGTTTGGGTGGTTTTAAGCAGCCATCTCTTTTCTCCACTTTGGAGGTTCAGGAGCTTTACCCCAATGACTGCCACAATCAGGTTTGAAGGTAATGCATACCCCATATTTTTTTTGAGGCTAGGTCTCGCTATGTTCCCTGGGGAACCGCAGGCTTACATTGTCCAGGGTACCATGGATTCAAACGATCCCCAGCCTCAGCCTCCCAGGTAGCTGGGATTACAGGCGCACGCCATAATGGCCAGCAATTTTTTAAGACTAGGTCTCGCTATGTTGCTCCAGGGAGGTCTCAAATCCACGGACACAAGAGATTTCTAGTATCAGCCTCCCTTCTTAGGTTGAGATTAAAGGCACACGCTACTGCGCCCAGTAGGACACCCACATTTCAAGCAGACTTTTCAAATCCAAAACCCCTTAGAAGGCCATGGTCAATGTCCAAGTCTAAAACCCAACTCCCTGCACCAACTGTCGCGCAATTATGGGGTGATAAGCAAACTACATACAAATGAGGCTCTCTGGAACAGTGTTTTTGGAGGAAAAAAAAAAGATGGACTCAGTAGTATTTCTTTATTTTTTTTTGAGGCTAGGTCTCGGTATTTTTGCCCATGAAACCACAGGCACACGTTGCCCGGGGTACCACAGACTCAAGCAATCTCCAACCTCAGCTTCCCAGGTAGCTGGGATTACAGGTGTGCGCCACCACACCCAGCTAATTTTTTGGAAGTGGGTCTTGATACATTGCCCCGGGTGGGACTAGAACCATGACCCCTGGATCCCACCATGGCTTCCTAGGTTTGCTGCTTACAGGCACATGCCATCGTGCCCAGCCCTCAGTAGTATATCTATGATCTTCTCGTTGCCATCTTATTCTTAGCACAGAGCAATCTAGCACAGTGCAAATCTAAGTCTGCGTGAGACCCTGGTCCTTAGCTGTTGGAGTTTTTAAGCTCCCTAATTATTAAAGAACCAAGTTCTCTCAGATGGGATGAGGGTATAGGATCTAGCAGAAGTCTGGTGTCGCAGAATGTTGGTTTTTAACATTATCTGTTATTTCAGCATTCATTCATTCATTGGGAGAATACATGACCATCCCTGCTGTGATTAAACCATGGTGATTAGAGCATTCATACTTGGTGGAAACTTGACCAAGGTCCTGATCCACCATGCCACTTCTCTGCTAAGACGGGTTGCATTTACTCCTAGGCTGGAGATTGTTTTCAGAGGCACAAGACCTACTTTTTCTCTGGAAGGCCTTCTTGTAGGACCTTGGTCAAGTTCACCCTCACCTGCCTACTGTTTTCTGGAAGAAACTGATAAAAATTCATCATAACTCAGGCATAACCTGGTTAAGTTGTTGAACTTCAAGAGTAAATAATGAACTTGTCAAGTATGAGATGGAAAAAAGTATCAAGTAACTTAAAAGGTATGGGTGGATGAACGGGTATTGAGCACTCTCTAGTTACACCCTGTAGAGTATCCATTACCAGAATCCTTGGTATCTCAGGCCAATGCATCTGTGTGTCATGTGAAAGCAGGTTATGGGTTTAGCTCAGGATTTTTATACACAACCTCTAAACTTTCCTCTTTTTTTTTGATCTGCTGTTTTTGGATTCTACATGTATGTATTTAATATATATGTATGTTTGTGTGTATGCATGCATGCATGCATGTATGCATATATCTGTCTTTTAATTTTTTTTCACAATATTGGATGTCTCCAAATGAGGCCACCATGTTTTTCCTACCATCAAGTGCCCACAGTCCTCCACTACACCCTAAAATATATCTAGGCCAGCTCACTCACTTTCTGTTGTCTTCCCATCTTACCCCATCTCCTCTGCCTGGCTATTTCTCTTGCTCCTTCCAAGTCCTATTCAAAACCACTCTCTCTGTCATTTTCACACATAAAAACCTCCAGGTCTCCACTCTTAAGCCCTTGAACATACAGAAATGCTTCTCCAAAAGGAATGAACATAATCCTTTTGTTTATGGATCTTTCTCTGAGTCCTCAACCACCATCTAAGAATGTTTTGAGAACAAAAGGACCAGGCGCCTTTGAACCCCTCTGATCCTGCACCCACACCCAGGGAAGGGCTGCAGCTAAGGAATCCCCAAAGAACCCAGGTGCCTGGTGGTGCATTGGGGTGTCATCGTGAGTCTGGGATTAATAACAGGTAAGAACTCAGTAAAGACAGAAGTCACTCCATAGTAATGCTCACCCTTTATTGTACAATTTCTGAAATGGCATGAGGTGGTGTCTCGCAAACATATCACCAGTTGCAGCAGGAACAGGAGGCATCGAAGACAAGGCCAGCCTGGCAGTGCTGAGAGAAGGTTTGGCCATTCAGACAGTTGTAGAAGGCATTTTTGTCAGTGGGATCAGGGTACAGCCCATTGGCCCTGCCAGCACAGAACCCACTGCCGCTGGGGTTCCCCCCAGAGCTGCTCCCAGAGCTGCTTCCAGAGCTGCTTCCAGAGGTGCTACTGCCACTGCCTGAGCTGGGGACATCTGGGTTGGGAACGAAGGGGTGGCTGGGGGCTTTGCAACCTGAAAGGAAACATTAGATCCTGAGTCCCTGCTTTTCATCAGTGATGTCTTACATGTGCAAATACCCTGGATTTTGCTCTGAGTTCTTCCTTCCTTGTCTGCATATTTTGCCTCCAGATTTGGTATGCCTATCAACTCCCTCCTCAAGGCACAGTTCGCTTTCTCTCCTTCCCAGATCACCCTGATGTTTTGAGACTTCTCAGGGTTATGAACTCAAGAGAAAGGTTTTATTTTTCATCTAGCATTTAATGTACAATGTCTTCTGCATTGCTATCTAATTTTATAATAGCATTCACTCTCTCTAACTAGATGGCAGCTTTCTATGGACTAGAGACTGTAAGTTATGTACTTAGGATCCTGTGGGCTCCTACAGAGAACTGCCTCTGTAATAGGTGCTCCAAAAGATGCACCTATTTATGAAGTGAATGACTACCATTCATGTACTAAATACCATTCATGTGTTTGTCTTCTCCTCCATGAGTGAGCCATTAGCAAATACGAGTGGAGCAAAAGTCAAAATCACTTGTACAGGCCGGGCACGGTGGCGTGTACCTGTAAGTTTCAGCCTATGAAGTGACTGGGGTTGGGGATCACGGTTCGAGTTCTGCTCAGGGCAACATAGGGAGATCTAGTCCCAAAAAACAGCTGGGCGTGGTGGCACACGCCTGTAATCCCAGCTACCTGGGAAGCTGAGGCTGGGGATTGCTTGAGTCTGTGGTACCCCGGGGCAACGTGAGCCTGCGGTTGCCGGGGCAAAAATAGTGAGACCTAGTCTCAAAAAAAAAAAAAAAAATCACTTGTACAATGGTTCCTTGAATTCCAACAGGTCTGAAATTTCTCTCCAGAAGGAGGCTTAGGCTTTCTTCTCTTCCTTCCCTGAACACAACTCACTTGCGCTCTGCAGACCCAAGGCATTCTTCAGGGTGCTGATCAGGGGGTATTTGCCCTGATTGCAGAAAGTGCCTGTGAAGTCATCCAAATCGATAGCCCAGATCATGGCACCTCCAAAGTTGTTCTTCTTCAGCCAATCAGCCTGGGGTAATTAGAGAGAAATTCCATCAAGTTCAGCCATCAAGGTCAACCTGTGGCTCCAGGGTTAAAAATAGAAACAAATTCCCAGGCAACAATGGCCCGTTGGACACAGGTTACCTTGATTTTGAAGCTCTTGATGTCATCATATCCAATCCACTCATTGCCTTTGTAAGCATAGGGGACTTCCTCGTTAGACTCCCACACTTCAGTGGCCCCATTCTTCAGGAAGGTACAGATCTAAGGTTTTAGGAAGAGGTCAAGAGGTAAACAAAACATCCATGTAGCAAGAGCAACAGGGCATGGGGAGGGGAAGTTGATAACAGACACTAAAAGCTACTTGAAAAAAGACAATTCCATCAACACATCTTTTGATTTATTCAGGCTTCTGATTCTATGCTGCATTTGAGTCATTTATTTTCTGTGTGGAAAACCTCTTTAAAAATGCCTTGGCCTTAGGCCAGGCATGGTGGCGCATGCCTGTAAGTGGCAGCGTAGGAAGCCCCAGCTGGGGCCAGGGATCGCGGTTCGAGTCCCGCTGGGCGCATGTAGTGAGACCTAGTTCCAAAACATAGCTGGGCGTGGTAGCGCGCACCTGTAATCCCAGCTACTTGGGAAGCTGAGGCTGGGGATTGCTTGAGTCTGTGATACCCCAGGCAATGTGAGCCTGCAGTTTCACAGGCAAAAGTAGTTTTTGAGACCTAGTCTCAAAAAAAAAAAAAAAATGCCTTGGCCTTGAGTTAGAAGTGTCTATACATTAAGATAATCTCTTTGATGGCTTCTATTTTTTGCATCTCTTCTGTATTTGGAATTCAAACTAAAGGGACCCCAGTGAGGGCCAAACTAAAGTAGCAAAACAGAGTGCTTATCTTGATCTTGCATCTCTTCCAGAAGGTAAGAGCATCCACCTTCAGTTTCAATGGTTAGTTAAATGAGCCAAGACGTGTTGACGATAGTTAATGGTGTTAAATCCAAGGGCTATGAGAAATTCACCTTCTTCCCTGTCTACCATTTCTAGGTGCTCACCTCATAGTAGCTCAGGAATCCAGACTGCCTGGTATAGGGACCAGCAGGGCCAGAACCAGAGGTAGGAGCACCAATGCCATTGTTGGAGGGGTTGCTCAAGAGGAAAGTGTGTCCGTAAGTTGGGAATCCAACGATGAGTTTCTCAGTTGCAGCTCCTTGGGCCTTCCAGTAGTTCATGGCGTACTCCTGCAAAGGGAGGGGGCTGGCTAGAGCACCCACCCAGGTGATGGGCTAGTCATTAGCTACTAGGTAAGGTTCTGTGGTTTGGTTGTGTCGATACATCAAGTATTGGCAGCGCATTTTAGAGCATCATGGGTAAACCTCGGTGGAAGGTAGTGTGTCCATATTTCAACTACTTCTTTTTAATAACATACTAACATGCAAACGTTAGTTAGACACTTCCCATCAAAAATACATATGAGGACTAAGTTGTTTTTCCCCATGATTTTCTTGTTATGAGTCATTGGTGACTTATAGAAATTCTATGTGGCATACACAGGCAAAGATTAGAACAATAGGAAATAACAGTGAATAAAAGAGGACTGGAAGAGGAAAAAGGTGGGTGAAAGATTCTGTAAGTTATCAAACTATGAATAATGGGAGCTCACTTAATATTTTCAAGATTGGATATTAATCTTATTTCTCGATGGATAAAAGTGCCAGCACTTACTGCTACTTTTTGGATAAATTTTTTAGTATTTGGAACTAGCTAAATTAGTGGTTATAGTCTAATTTCCCTTTTGAGAAAATAGGTACATTTATAATGCTCTCTCTCCTTGAGCTAGTAGAGTCATGATACCTTTTCTCCCTGAATGTCCATGTGACCTACAACATCACATCTGCTCCGCATCTGTGTCTGTGCAGGGACTCACCACATTGAGGTAGGCATTGCTGCCAGTATCCGTTGGGTATTTGTAGAGGGGGCTGTTCTCTCCAGTGTAGCCTTCCCAGGAGCCATGGAGATCATAGGTCATGACATGGATGAAGTCCAGGTACCTGAATGGAGTCAAGGTGTTGGAAATATTTCTCACAGCCATTTCCCACAGCTACGCAGGCAAAAGACACCACTCCCAAAGCCACCTAAACAAGATTCTCTGAACAGCAACATAGACTCAGGTCAAGTCTATGCTGCAAAAGTGAAGTCTGTGCGAGGGTCAGGAAAAGCTGCATACTCACTGGGACAATTTGGGGATGTCATAGCCGGACTCAATGTTGGAGATGCCAGCAGCCACAGCAGCGGTGACCATCAGCCTGGGCTTGTTGGTCTGCCTGGCCTCCTGCTCAAAAGCTTCCCTCATTTCCTTGAGGAGTAGGAGAAAGCACAAAAACATCACCTGTACTGTGCCCCCGACTCTTTGCATGACATTCATCTCTCCCATCCTTCATTCTTCAACGCCCTGACTAGAATAGGATCTCCGGGTGCTTCATTTCCTTTGAGATGACAGGGCACTAAGCGTTCTGTTCAGCCTCAGCAACCTTTCACGTGAGATTTGGCTGTGCCTTTCCCTCTCCAGGTGATATGACATGCAGCTCACCTGCACCAGGACGGTGAAGAGGTTCTTGTCCTGAGGGGGGCTCCCGCGAGAACCAGGGTACTCCCAGTCAAAGTCCAGCCCATCAAACCCATACTGGCGCAGGAATCTGATGACTGAGTTAATGAAGGTCTGGCGGTTCTCGCTAGTGGAAACCATGGTGGTGAATCTGAGGGAGACCCAACAAAGGCAGGTGAGACCTTGGTGCTCCCAGCACCCTGTAGTGAAATCACCGTAGGACGCCATCTTGAAAAACTTACGGGGCAGTTCCAAAGTTCCAACCACCAATAGCCAGGAGAGTTTTCAGTTCACTGTTCCTGAGGGAAAGAATCAAAGCACATGTCAGAACAAATAGAAAGGTCTGTGGGAAGGTAAGTGAGAACGCCATGGCAACATTGACTACTACAGTGACTGAGAAGTCAGAAAGAATCGCTGGCAGCATCTCACGCTGGTGTTCTTCATTCTCACCCTCACTTCCTAAATTGGGTGAGTGGTTGGCATTGGTGACCTAAGACTGGTAGGTTTCAGCATCTCTGTAGATCTTATTCCTTCCCTTGGGATGAGACGTCTGACTCAGGACATTGAATACCTCTCCAACACCCACTTTGGGTTGCTTCCAAGTGGAAGACTATTGTCATCTGAGTTCACAAGTATTGGGACTTTTCTAGGTTTTCCTTGGCAACTGAGCTGGACCCAACTAACAATCACCATCTGTATGCCAGATGCTGCCTTGGCAGCGTGACTATGGTGGAACTAGCAAGAACGCTCAGAGTGAGTGTGCTGGTATTGATCCATTCTGAATGTCAGCCAGAGGCTGCAGTAGGTTTTATTCAAATGGTTCTTTCTCTCTCTCTCTCTCTGTGTGTGTGTGTGTGTGTGTGTGTGTGTGTGTGATATTAGGTCTCGCTATGTTGCCTGGAGTAGTCCCCATCCCATGGACTCAAGCAATCCCCAGCCTCAGCCTCCCAGGTAGCTGGGATCACAAGCACCTGCCACTATACCTGGTTGCTTTTTCGAGACCAGGTCACACTATGTTGCTGGGGGTCCTCTCAAACTCGCAAACTCAAGCGATCCCAGGCCTCTTGCCCCCCCAGCACTTGGACTACAGATCCACACCACCACACTTGGCTCAAATGGTTCTTAAGAAGGTATTGAACTTCATTCTTGCAGCACTTACTTGTTTTTCAGACCATTGAAAGCCTGGTACAGCTCGACGTCATTCCACTCGATGGTGGTGATCTCGTTGTTGCTCATGCCAGCAAAAGCGTAGATCAGATGGGTGCAAAGGCAGGGGTCGATGTCATCAGGTTTGAAGCGCCCCAGGCCAGGTCGGTACTGGGCCCAGTTGGTGAAGTAGCATGTCAGGTGGTAAGCAGAACCTGTTAGCCAGAGGGAGAGGGTGGGAAAACATTACAGAAAAAGCATTTGCAAGACAAGTCATCTATGGGTTAAGAAACCCAGAGTTTCTGAAAGACTTCCCTATCTAACTCTCAAAGGAATGGGGGAGATTGGAAGGAGAATTTTGCATTTTGTTGCAAAGTGATAATCTGCAGGCAGTTCAGGGCTGAAGCTGTCTTTGAGGAGCTCTGTCCCATGCGACCGAATTTTAAAAATGTAGAAATCAGTGCCTTTAGCGGAAATGAAGCTTTAATGCTAATCAACGCTGATTCAGATGGACTCTAGTCGCTACCCAGGCTAATCACAGCAATCACTAACGCTTATTTAGTAATTCTGCCAATTACTATGCTGAGCAACTTACATAAATTTGCTCATTAGTCCTCACCAAAACACTGTGAGGTAGGGGCTATGTTTTTTGTCATTTTACCCATTTGTTAACTGAAACACAGAGAGGATAATGGTGTCTGTCAGTCTATTCAGCTCCTGTAGCTGTGTACCTAAGCTGTATTTTCACCCAGAGGGAAATGAGCCATCCACTGGGTACCTTAGGGTCCTGGCTTCTGGTTCAATTCTGCCATGAATTCTGTATTTCATGGGACAAGTCATATCACTCATCTGCCTTAGAGCTGGTCTGTGAGGTGCCATGGTTATGCCTTTCCCACCCACCTCTTGGAAAAGAGCTCTTTCAAAGATCCCTAAGATGCTTGATTGGAAAATGGCATAACAGACCTGACGGCACTGTGCAGAGACTTCACCAAGTTATTTTTTCCCTGTTCAATTTATTTTGAAGACCCCTATCTAGGCAGTTTCAGTTTGGGGGTTTTTTGGCCCATAATCCCTTTTTAAACTTGGGACTTTTGGACTATTAAAAAAAAAAAAAAAGCAATTCGTGGCTGGAAGCAGAAGGATAGAGGATCACACTGCATTTCCAGACTGTGAAGAAACAAAACCCAAGGCAAAATATGGCAGCCCATTGGAGAAGAGTACATACCGATCTCTGCCGTCAGCACCAGGAAGAGACCTTAAAGCAACAGAGAGAATCATGAGCTGGAGGACAACATTGCCAACAGAGCAGTGAAGGCTGGGGCTTCATGTTTCCTATATCTCACTCTTTGAGCTCATTGAATGTCCTCTGTAGAATCCCACTCTGCCCAGGCTGATCAAGCCGCAGGATGTGCCCCCGAAGCCCACTCCCCTCTACTCCAGCTCACAAGACCATTATAGCACAACGAAGTCAGGCATGGTAGTTCACCTGTTGTCCAAGCCCTGGGAGCCAAGAGGCTTGGGATTGCTTGAGTTTGCAGGTTCAAGACTACCTCGGGCAACATAATGAGACCTGGTCTCAAAAAAGCAGCCAGGCACCGTGGCGGGTACCTGTAATCCTAGCTACATGGGAGGCTGAAGCTGGGGATCGCTTGAGTCCATGGTACCCTGGGCAACTACTTGAGTCTATGGCACCCCGGGCAACATAGTGAGACCTAGTCTCCAAAAAAAAAAAAAAAAGCACAATGAACAGTTGGGGCAGAAAAAGGCTGGGCACGGTGGCTTGTGCCTCTAAGCTTCAGCCTATGAAGCGGCCGGGGCTAGGGATCGCGGTTCGAGTCCCACCTGGGGCCCGTAGCGAGACCTAGTTCCAAAAAAATAGCTGGGCGTGGTGGTGCGTGCCTGTAATCCCAGCTACCTGGGAAGCTAAGGCTGGGGATTGCTTGAATCTGTGGCACCCCGGGCAATGAGAGCCTGTGGTTCCACGGGCAAAAACAGCGAGACCTAGTCTCAAAAAAAAAAAAAAGAAATGGAAACATCACAAGACAGAGGAGGCATTATCGCCAGAGAAGGAATGTACTCTCTGCTTTTCCCCCCAGCAGCCATCTCAGTTGGTTCAGCTGGAATTCAGTGGTCAAAGAAGCTTAAAGAGCAGAAAATGAATGGGCAGAGAGGGGCCTCCAGGTGGAGTTGCAATGGTCCTCACCTGCGAGCAGGGTGAGCTTCGCCATCTTGTCTCTGTGGCAGAGTCTCCTTGTCCAGCCTGCCTTTTATATACTCTTCCTCGTCCTCTCTTGTCTCTGTAAGAGTCTCCTCCATCCTGAATGCCTCCAAAGTAAATATTGATGCTGGCTGTGCTATCAGCTCAAACCCAAATGAGAATCAGCTACTGACAGAGAAATATTACCAGCATTTCTTTTTACCAAGTGGAAGGAACCACTCTATAAAGCTCCATTATGGAGAGTTTATGTAATTAAAAATGGTTTATGGACTGTGGCTGTACACTGTTGGGACAGAGAAACAACTCATTGGCTGTTTCACCCTTTCACTTTATTTTATTTTTTATTTTTATTTTTCTTGAGACTAGGTCTCACTATTTTGCCTGGGGAACCACGGGCTCATGTTGCCCGGGGTACCACAAACTCAAACAATCCCCAACCTCAGCCTCATAGGTAGCTGGGATTACAGGCATGCAGCACCACACCCAGCTAGTTTTGGAGACTAGGTCTCGTTATGTTGCCCCGGCGGGTCTAGAACCCATGAACTCAAGCGATTCCTAGTCTCAGCCTCCCTTCCTAGGCTGGGATTAAAGGCATGTGCCACCATGCCCGGCCTTGTTTCACCCTTTATTCCCCAGCAGGAACACTGACTAACTGTGCTCATTCATTCTTTATGGTCATCCATTTCTCTAGTGTAAGAAGAAAGGTCCTTAAGCAAAGGTCAAGAGGGACACAAACTGTTTTCTTTGCCCCCCAAATCCTTGACCTTCTTTTCTTCTCTTTTCTGTTCCTGTTCTTCCTACTTGTCTCAGCCCTGTACTCCTCCCTTCTTTCCTTGCCGCGCTCACTCCTTTACATTACGAAGCTTCCTTGATTCTGTCCATCATAGCTGACCCCAGGTGAGATCTGGCCCCCAGACCCTGAGCGTACTGGGTGACCTTTCAAACTGGTTACTGTCCATCTTTCATCACCTTATTCTGTAACAGTTCCAAACTTCTCTGGGTCTCTGGGGCTCCCATCATTTAGTCTTTTCCACTCACTCTTTCCTCTACTTTCCACAGCCACTGGCATCTACACTGCTCCTCAGGTGGCTTTCTCTCTCCACCACGCTTACTCATCAAGCTTTTTATCTGTGGCATGTGCTATGGCCCTCTTCCTTTCTTTCTATGTCTGTTCTATATATAGTCCTGATTCCCTAGGAGTGGAGGTCAGACTTTATTTGCTCATAAATGGAGTCGTTTCTCCTGCTCAGATTGTGCGCAAGACAATCTGGCCTCACTCGTCCTGCATCCTGCTAGTCCCTCCGTATAAAACTTGCTCATGAAATAATACCATTTACCATCAAAACCACTCCAATCTGCATCCTTGTGCACAATCTTTCCTCCTGATTGGCATATAGAATATTTTCCTCCTGTCCCCACTTCCTGTTGGCAAGGTAGGAGAAAAGAATCGCGAGAGATAACTCAGTAGGACTGAGGGTGCATTTGGAGGTAATGAAAAAAAAGGCAACTTTATTAACAAAAGAAAGGTCGGAGTCTTTATAGAGACACAGGGGGAGGGTCTGGTGAATTTTAAAGAAGACAAAGGGTGAGAGGCAATTAACATTCTAAAGCCTAAAAGTCATTGAGGCATAGGAAGGTGGTCACTATCTTTGATTTAGGGAAATCTCCCTATGAAAATATTTAGAGAAGCCAACATTTCAATCACATTTCAATCACAGAGTGTCAATGCAATAATTTTGTCTCCAGTTTGCTGGAGGCAATTAAGGCGGGAGGGGTTTTCCTCCTCCCTCTGCAGTGATTTCTCTGGAATGTTTATGGCACCAGCAACCTCCCACTACCCTCTTTAAAGGCCCAGCTCATATGCTTTCCACCACACCTTTCCTAGTCATCACTGCTGCCAGTGATTGCCTTCTTCATGTCTGCTTTTCTGAAATTTTGTTTCCTGCCATTCAAAGAACCCCTTGCGGCCGGCATGGTGGCACACACCTGTAACCCCAGTTACTCGGGAGGTTGAGGCTAGGACTCACTTGAGTCCCTGGGTGAGGGACAACCCGGGGCAACATAGCAAGACCTAGTCTCAAAAAAATAGCCAGGCATGGTAGTGCATGCCTGTAATCCTAGCTACCTGAGAGACTGAGACTGGGGATTGCTTGAGTCCATGGGATCGGGACTATCCTGGTCAACATAGCGAGACCTAGTATCTCTAAAAAAAAAAAAGCCAGGTACAGTGGCTCATGCCTGTAAGCAACAGCTTATGGAGTAGCAGTGGGGTCTGGAGATTGCAGTTTGAGTCCTGCCCGGGGCAACACAGTGAGACCTAGTCCCAAAAAATAGCTGGGTGTGGTGGTGCATGCCTGTAATCCTAGCTACCTGGGAAGCTGAGGCTGGGGATTGCCACATGAGCCTGTGGTTCCATGGGCAAAAATAGCGAGAACTAGTCTCAAAGAGAGGGGAGAGAGAGAGAGAGAAAGAGAGAGAGAAAGAGAGAGAGAGAGAGAAAACCCTTTACTTATTTCTATGCAACATTTGCAGAGAACAAATGTGGAACTAGTAGGAAGGCCCAGAGACAGAGATTTCATTTTTTCTACTATCTCTTAGGTGGGGAGATTAGAGGGAAAAAAATATCTTAATCTCAGTCTCCTAACTGTAAAAGTGAGATACAGATACCTATTTTCGAAGGCAGCCTTAAACATGAAACAAAATATATGTGAAGAGTCAAGTGTATAAAAGCCCTCCACAGCTGGTAGTGTTCATTACAGAATGTGGCTTGTGTACCTTACCTTCCCAGTTTGGGTTAAAACTCCTGAAGAGCACCAGTCAAATCAATGTTGATTCCCTTACTGCACATACAGTCTATTTCCTACGCAAAATAACCTCCCTGAATAAACATTAGCTGAACAGCAAATGCATTGATTTATCAAGAGCAGATATCATATTTTACATGCAAGAACAGCCTGGCACAAGAACAGCTTTGGGGGCAAGGATCTTCTGATGGCTTTCAAGTCACGCCTTGTACAAGACTGTTTCGACATGCTGCTTACCTTAGCCCAAGCACCAGGAATGGCAGAAGGAATTCTAACCGAACCTCAATCTGGGAAGGGATTCTGTACAGCTCAAAGGTGTAGAGTGAAGCAATGAGGCAGGGGTACACACCCAGGACTCCTGGGAGAGTGGTTTAGTGTTGTTACTTTCATCCAATCTTCCCAGATCACTGTCAGTCCTTGCCGGATCTTCCCAGGTGTGTTTCAGGACATGCAAAGCTTTCCTTTTCTGGTAGGTCAAATAGGTAAGCTATGAGTACCGGTAGGATAGGGTGTGATACGTTTTGTTGGTGGACTGTCTCACCTTTGATTTGTTTTGGGCTTGCAGTCTGGGGAGTGACATTGAAATTTCAATGCGGTGATTGCTTTCAGATCTTACGGATCTTGGGCCAACTCAAGAAATCACATTGGAATGGAGGCAGAATGGAGGTGGTTCAGATACAACCGTCAACTCAACTCCAAGATGTAATGGATGAGAAAATGCCTTGGATTTGGCGATGAGGAGACATCTATGTGTGAACTCTATGACTAGCGTGCTGAGGATCTTTAGAGAGTCAATCTATGACTTTTTAAATCTCATGTCAATGATCTCTAAGAAAGTGATTTCAGCGGTCCCATTCAGAAATCATTAACATGTTCTTATTTTGTCTCCTCCCCTCCCTGCCCCCCCCCTCGCCCCTCGAGCCTTCACATGTAGTGCTAGAATATTTGACAGACCCTTTAAGAATAAATAACTAGTGGCAGGGCATGGTGGTGCATGCTTATAAGTGGCAGCCTAGGAAGCCCCAGCGGGAACCGGGATTGCAGTTCGAGCTCCCCACCCCCACCCCCGGGGCAACGTAGGGAGACCTAGTTCAAAAAACTTAGTTGGGTGTGGTGATGAGCACCTGTAATCCCAGCTACCTGGGAAGCTGAGGCTGGGGATTGCTTGAGTTCATGGTACCCCGGGCAACGTGAGCCTGTGATTCCACAGGCAAAAATAGTGAGACCTAGTCTCAAATAAATAAATAAACAAACAAACAAATAAATAAATAAATAACTACAATTCAAATTTCCTGTGTCTCTTTTGCTAAAATGTGTGCTTCAAAGCTAGTTTTCAGTGTAAAGATTTTCCTTCTTTGCATCTCCTTTCTCAATCGTTATTCTCTCCAAAGAGAGAGAAAACATGTGGGGCAAAAATCATTCAAAAGCCAGCTGCAGTGGAGCGTGGCTTTAATCCCAGCCTAGGACAGGAGGTCAAAACTGGGAATTGCTTGAATCCATGGGTTCAAGACCTGCCCGGGGCAACATAGTGAGACCTAGTCTCAAAAAACAGCTGGGCATGATGGTGCGCGCCTGTAATCCCAGCTACCTGGGAGGCTGAAGCTGGGGATCGCTTGAGTTCGTGGTACCCCGGGCAACGTGAGCCTGTGGTTCCCCCAGGCAACATAGTGAGACCTAGCCTCAAAAACAAACAAACAAAAAATAAACATTCAAGATGTAGCTCTTTTCAGTGAAACAGTCAACTGGCAGGTGAAAAGACAGATCTTTAAAAGACTTTGATGGGTAAGATCATTTCCTTTGAGGCTGAGCCCAGTGACTCCATCAAGTTCAAGTAGAGAGCGTTCTGCTTGGTCGGTGGTGTTGGATTTTTGTGGGCAAACAACTGTAGCTTGATGAAACCTCCTCAGACAACAATGTCTTAAAAACCCACTCTAAACAGGTGTTTCACCTGTGAAGTGGCATTATTACTCCTTTCCTCCTCTCATTAATCCAAAGCACAACTTCCGTAAGATGATCTGTTCCAAATGTTTTGTTCACCTGTACCTCCACACTGTCAAATGTAAGCCACATCAGGCTCTCTATACATCAATAAGAAGATCATAAAAGTCCTTTTTTTTTTTTTTGAGACTAGACTAGGTAACCACAGGCTTACATTGTCCAGGATACCATGGACTCAAGCAATCCCCAGCCTCAGCTTCCCAGGTAGCTGGGATTACAGGTGACCGCCACCATGCCCAGCTATCTTTTGGGATTAGGTCTCCCAGTGTTGCCCCAAGCGGGACTCGAACCATGATCCCTGGCCCCAGCCTCTTCATGGCTGAAGCTTACAGGCACGAGCCACCATGCCCGGCTTATAAAAAGTTCTTTTTACCCTGCAGGTTGACCTTCTACCCAAGTCCCAATACCTTGGAATCTCATTTCCCTTTCATGGACTGGCTAAATCTCAAAGGGGGGAAAGGATTGCAGATTTAGACTTGAATGTATTTGTAGCTGCATTAAATATAAATGAGGTAAATATTCTAGGTTTAAGTCAAAGATTGGCAGTTATTATTCTCTGATGTAAGAAACTCTTAAGTATATGCAACTTATAAGAGACATAGAACATGGATAAAGTAATATTGCTGTAAAAAGATGGACAAAAATATACATGCAAACAGTAACGAAAGAAACTATGTTACTATTCCAACACTAGATAAAGCAGATTTTAAGACAAGAAACAACCAAAAAGTTTCCAGGATATTTCATAATAAGGGATTGAGTCAACAAGAAGGTATCAAAATTTGAAATCTCTATAATGTATAAATCTATTAAAATGAAAAGATAGACAAGTCTACAGTCAATGGAACATTTTAAAGTCCCTCTTTCGGTAACAGAACAATGACTGTATCTGATCTAGTTAGTAAACATGAAGCACAAATCAACGGTTACACAATCATTTTTTTCCAAGGGTTCATAAAGGAGTGAAGAGAGCAGAGGGCCAGGTTTCCAGGCACCTTTCATCACTTAAAGTACATACAAAGAAGAAATGAACAAAAAGACAGAGATGGCAGGTGGTATTTACGGAAAGATGAGTGTGTGACATAGAGATTAGCATCTGAGAGGCCAGAGAGGAGTTACTAAAAGAAGGCATTCTTTTGGTAAAAGGTGAGTCACAGGTTGGAAGGAAGAAAGGGAAGAGGCACAGTTCCTGTCCCTTGTGACCTTTATTCAGGTACTATTGTTCATGATAAATACCATGGCACTAGGTCTGCATCAAACCATTCATTAATGTTGATTCACTAATTTATTTATTTTTATTATTTAAATAAGTTATTTGTATATATTTATTTGTATTTGTATATTTCAAAATTTTGTATTCCCTGGGGTTCACCCACCACCTCCCCTCCTAACTGTTCCCCACCCCCAAGTTGTGCACTTTAGTTTGGTTGTTAGCTTGTTTTGACTTTTCCTCCTGGCCTTTATATATATAAAATAATATATGATATATATTACATTATTATATCTATTATAGTATACATATACATATTATATATTATACATATTATATTATACATATACACATTATATATATTATAATATATATTACATTATATATAATATATATTACATTATTGTGTACTCCGGGGTTCTCCCATTTCCTCAGCATCCATTAACTATTGTAATCTTTTTTGCCCTCCACCTCCCCTATTTTCTTTCCCCTCCCCCTCTCTCACTCTGGTTCAGTTCTGTTAGCTGTTTCTAATTTTTCGTATTCCTTTGTTTTTTTTTTTCTCCTTATCCTTCATTTAAGTGAGACCATCCCATATTTCTCTTTTTCTTTCTGGCTTATTTCTGCTAATCTGAGTCCTTTTAGTTCCATCCATGTTGCTGCAAATGACATATGCTTGTCCTCCTTGATTGATGCATAATATTCCATCATGTATATATACTACATTTTTTTTTCAGCCATTCATCGATTTTGGGGCATTTGGGTTGTTTCCATATCTTGGCAATTGTAAACAGAGCTGCAGTATACATGCGTGATTCACTGATTTAATAGTGAGCTGGTAAATGCTTACATTATGCCAGGTGCCATGTAGGTGTTGGGTTATATGAATATACAAGACACAGGCTTATGGGACTACCAAGGAAGTATGGACCATAGTAAAAATGGCCACAAGCACTAGTTAGCTCTGCATAGGACACAGGATCCCTTACCCCAGCCTTTGAACCTGAAACCTCCTTGTTATTTGATTCGATGGATAGAATGCAGCTAAGATGGCCCTGGGTGTGTTACGTGTGTTCTGGGCCTCTGGTGTGGTAGGACCAGAGGGGACAAAGGGTGTGATCTTGGACACCAAAACCGGTGCACATTTCCCAGCTGTATGTCTTGAGGCTTTCTCTTGCCTCTTTTTGCTATTTTTCTCTCTGTAAAAAGGGGGAAATTGCCATGACTACCTCATGAGGTCCTTATGAAGATTCAATGGGTCACTGTTTACAGACTTCTGAGGACAGGGTTGCTATATAAGTGCTGGTTAAATAAATAGAGCAGCAGGAAGAGAGTGGGAGAGACAAGTAGGGGAAAACCAAGGGTGATCCTAACAAGACTTCCTTCCTGTTCTAGCCAGAGCAGAGGTGGGAGCCATCAGGGCGTGGGGACACACATCATAAAGACAATTGAGACGTGTTCACATAGCTAAAGTGCAAAGCACAAGGATATGGG
Organism: Uropsilus gracilis; assembly: GCA_004024945.1. Classification (NCBI taxonomy): domain Eukaryota; kingdom Metazoa; phylum Chordata; class Mammalia; order Eulipotyphla; family Talpidae; genus Uropsilus; species Uropsilus gracilis. Next base: position 29,736 of record PVHY01017796.1, read on the forward strand.
AAAACCTTGAGCCAGACATGCTCTCCATTAATTGTGAGAAATAAATCAAATCCCCAGGAAATAAAAGTCAAGGGGTTTTTTTGGTACTTAGCTCACAAAATATTTGCACTTTGTGCAAATCCTAGGTTTTCTTTTCTGCTGACTTATGAGAACGTTGACTAGAGATGGATTGTCTGATAAACAACTCAGTCCCTTCAAAGAACCCATCATCCAAACCCAGACACATCTTGAAAGGAAAAGGACCATGAGAATGACATGATATTTGAAATATTTATTTTTGATTGGTAAATGTTTTGTCATGCAAATTACTTCTCAAATAATTCTATGAAAATGATTTTCAAGGACCAGGCACTGTGGCGTGTGCCTGTAAGCGACAACCTATGGAGCATGACTGGGACTGGGGATCGTGGTTCAAGTCCTGCTTGGGGCAACGTAGCGAGACCTAGTTGCAAAAAAATAGTTGGGTGTGGTGGTGCGTGTGTGTAATCCCAACTACCTGGGAAGCTGAGGCTGGGGATTGCTTGAGTCTGGTACCCGGGGCAATGAGAGCCTGCAGTTCCACGGGCAAAAATAGCGAGACCTAGTCTGAAAAATAAAAGAAAGAAAATGAACAGCTGGGTGTGGTGGCGTGCACCTGTAATCCCAGCTACCTGGGAAGCTGAGGCTGGGGATTGCTTGAGTCTGTGGTACTCCGGGCAACATGAGCCTGCGGTTCCATGGGCAAATATAGCAAGAACTAGTCAAAAAAAAAAAAAAAAAACCACCCAAAAACAAAAAAGAAAATGATTTTCATTTTCATTTCTTTTTCTTTTCTTTTCTTTCTTTTTTTTTTTTTTTTTTT
>PVHY01017797.1:0-30566 GCA_004024945.1 Uropsilus gracilis
ATCTGGGAGTGATATTAGCGTCCAGCAGTTGGCATTGGGACAGTGTCTCTCATATTAGGGTTAATGCAAGGACAAATGACAGACTATATAAGCCCCTTTCCTTATTTATATTACCTCGTACATTCCCTAACCTCAGAAAAAGGTGGGGCAGATCTGTAGCAGGGATGGTCTATTTTACAGTTTTTTCTCCAATGATAGGTAAGTTTCCTATAAAGCTTATGAAAGTTAAAGTTTGGAATTCTTCACTCAGCTGGCCTTTAGAGGGTTCCAGCAATATACACAATCAAGCGCTTTTGTAAAATTTGCAAAGGTTATATATTCCAACTGTAATTTCAACTGAAACAAAAGTATCTCCATTGAATTCGTTAAACCTTTCCTTATGTCATGCGGTTGGAGTAGCTGCAAGGAGACTCCGTTAAAGCAAAGCTGAGTTGGAGATACATATATTTGGATTTAATGGGAATATTTGTGTGGTTTGTAGTCATTTCTGAGTATAGTATAACTGTTTTATAGCTTTTTTAATGCAGGAGTAATTTGCTGGAATGCCTCTAACTCAACGATGAGATAAGGTGGAATGTATCCATAAAATAAATTATTAGAGTTCCTATCATGATGTGATCAAATCCTGTCATGACCAGCACAGAAGTATACAATTAGTAGAAAAGAAGTTAGGCCTGAAATGTAAGGCACTAGTTAATGTGCGGAGTGAAAGACTGATTGATTTGCTATTGAGAGAGCACTGGTTTACAACACTGTTTTCAGAGGCGTAGTGTCACACCTCCTCATATCCATGTACTCTTATCACACTTACCACTAGACACCCATAACCCCTCAATACAATCCACTGCTCTACCCTCTCAACTATATTTTTGCCTTTCCTCTCTCAAGAGCCTCAATTCCACCGTTCATTTTGCAGGGCTTATTATTGGTTTTGATTTATCTCTTTGCTTGATTTCTCTGCATTCCACATGTAAGTGATACAACCTGGTACTTATCTTTTTTTCTTCTGACTTATTTCACTTATAATTTCTTCCAACTCCATCCATGCTGCTGCAAGGGAGTTTGTTTTTTGATCGATGAATAGTAGTCCATTGCATATATACACCACGTTTTTCTAACCCACTTCTCTGTCATTGGGAACTTGGTGCTACAATGAGCATAAGAGTACCTACTTCCTTTAGGATTATTATTTTGCATTCTTCAGGTAGATACCTAGGAGTGGAATTACTGGATCACTTGGTAGATTCATTTTTGATACTTTGAGAGATTTTCATACAAGCTGAATAAATCTACATTCCCACCAACAGTGCAAAAATATTATTTGTTTCTCCATATCCTTGCCAACACTTTTCTTCTGATCTCTTTAATATGACCCGTTCTCACTGGCATGAGGTGGTTGGTACTCCATTGAGGTTTTGATTTGCATTTCCCTAATAAGTTTTGATGAATATTTTTTTCCTATGCTTATTGGTGATCTGTATGTCTTCTTGAGAGACATTGACTAATTTTGTCTAGCAAAATCCTTTCCAATTCATTCATTTTTTTAAATCACTCAATTATATTCCATTGTATCAATATACCATGACTTTTCGCTCTATTAGCCTACGTGGGTGTGTTTGGGATGTTTCCATATCTTGGTTATTACAAATGGAGTTACAATAAGCATAGGAGTGCAGGTTTCCTTTTGAATCAGTGTTTTAGTGTCCTTTGGGGAGATACCTAGGAATGGAATCACTAAATCATATGGTAGATTCAGTTTTAGTGTTGTGTTCTTCCCCCAGTTTTCCATAGTGGTTGGAACAGTTTACATTCTCACCCACAGTGTAAGAAGTTTCTTTATTTCTACATCCTCTCTAACATTTATTGTTTCTGAGATTTTTAATGTGGGTCATTTTTACTGGAGGGAGGTGGTATCATAATTGTAACTTTGATTTGCCTTTCCCTGATTACTAGTGATGCTGAACATTTCTTCATATGCCTGTTGACCATTTATCTTTTTCTTTGGAAAAGGGGCTTTCTAGTTCTTCTGCCCATTTTTTTTTTTTGGATTGGGTTGTTTGCTTTGTTTTTGTTGAGTTGTATGTAAGTTCTTTGTAGATCTTTGATATCAGTACCTAATAGGTTGTATGGTGTGCATATGTTTTCTCCCATTCAGTAAGATGTCTTTGTTTTGATCATCATCTCTTTTGTTGTAGAGAAGCTTTTTATTTTGATGTAGTCTCAGCTGTTTCTCTTCTCCTTTGTTTTCCTTGAACTCAAAAGAAAGCAATTTGGTAGTCCAAGTATGCAGTGTCAGTATCAGGGGTGTTTACTAGTAGGTAACAGAACTTTAGCTGACTGACTGGTGTGCAGGGGTAAAATCTAGTAGTTAATAGTAGAGAGTGCCCAAAACAAAAACAAACAATGACAACAACAAAAAACGTAGTGCTTGCTGTTTCATAGTAATCAACAAAACAGGGTTCTGGTTTTTTGTTGAGACTAGGTCTCACTCTTTTTCCCATGGAACCACAGGCTCACGTTGCCTGGGGTACCACGCACTCAAGCAATCCCCAGCCTTAGCTTCCCAGGTAGCTGGGATTACAGGCGCACGCCACCATGCCCAGGGTTCTGGTTATTAACGATAAGCACAGGAAAGCAAAACAGAAACTCAACCGCACTGAAGCCCAAGCAGGTTTTGAGAATAAGGCAAAGATATCTACTCAGTACTGGGACAAGTAACACTGGGCACAGTGGCTCGTGCTTCTATGCTTCAGCCTATGAAGCGGCTAGGGCCAGGGATTGTGGTTCGAGTCCCACTCAGGGCAACACAGTGAGACCTAGTCCCAAAAAATAGCTGGGCGTGGTAGCCCATGCCTGTTGTAATCCCAGCTACCTGGAAAGCTAAGGTTGGGGATTGCTAAGGTTGGGGATTGCTTGAGTCCGTGGTACCCTGGACAACAGAAGCCTGCTGTTCCGTGGGCAAAAATAGCGAGACCTAGTCTAAAAAACAAAACAAAACTGGGGTAAGTAGTCAGGGCCCAACTATCAATAAAGGTCAAGTTTGAACTGACTAAAGTTGAACTGACTCTAGCTTTGGGCTAGAGTTTCTCATTTACCTTCTATTCAGTTTCCTTCCTTATTCTAATTCCTTTCTGCAATGGAGCCTTTCATTGAACCCTAATCTACTTTGTTGGACAATTGATCTTTTTCTGGATGCTGAGTTCTACAAGACTGAATATTATTTTCTTCACTTCCAGCTTCTGACCAGTATGCTTCTCTGAAATTGCGGAAATCTTTAATCATGGAAATGGAGCATTGCTTACTGCCTAAATATCTGCCTGGAATAGTACTGACTTTGGTTCTCTCCCATGATACAGGTTTTAAAGAGGATCTTCAGAATGAGAGTGTGGAGAAAAAAAAGCAAAGATTTGGTGCCTGACAGACTGGACTGACCCCAACTCTGTTATTTTAACTGTATTAGTATAATACTAATATTTTCTACTCTATTGCCTCATCCATCAGAAGATAATGATTTCTATTCACATGACAACTGTGAAATTAAATGAGCTAAATAATATAAAACAGCTATGGTGCCTGCAGGTAAAATATGCTTAATAAATGACAGCTATTGTTCTTACAAATGTAAGAAAAATTAAATTCATTCATCAAACAAATGTTGAGTCAGTGCATATTAACTGCCAAATATTGTAGGATAAATGTGAAGGTGATTTGCTTAAAAGTGAATGATAAAAGTCAATGTGACTTGGTTCTTCTCAGTGTGGGGGAAAAATATAAGTAAATAGGCATTTTCTACATAATATGCTGATAGTACAAAGACTGACATCAGCCCAGGGTGATCTGAACATTCATAGTAGGGGCATCTAAGCTAGAAGAGATTAACTCTGGGAGAGCATCTTAAGGAAAAGAGCAGATTAGAAGGAAAGAGGGATGAAAGATGGTTCTGCTAGGAGTTTGAAAGCAGTTGGTAGATTTGGGAAAGTTCCTCCTTGTGGTTAGAGTAGGGACTGTGAGTAGGGAGCGAATCAGAGGGGAAAATGAATAGGTTTGTATGGATCTCTGCTGATGGTCCTGCGGCAGAACTAAGGAGCTTGGGATCAAACTTGAAGGCTCTGAATGATTGCTGATGGGTTTTGAGCAGAGAAACAACATGACTAGATTTGCATTATTGGCCCCAGAGTACACCGGTGGGCGGAGTTTAAGAGAAACACCCCCTCAAGCAGAAGCGAGAAGCGCCAAAAGGCAGATAAAAGGAAGGAGCTAAAAAAGGAAAAGGAAAAGGAAAAGAAAGGAGACAAGAATGGATGGCAGACTGAGAGAACACACCCACATGGCCTGGCCAGCGTAAGTCTCCTGGAAGAGTGAGCTGGAGGTGGCAAGGAGCCAGGGTGACCGGCAGAAGAGTAGCCCGTGTGGAGAGTGTGACGCCACAGCAAGGTGGCATAGTGAGCTGCTACCTAGAGAAGGCCAGGGTTTTGGAAAGCTGATTTGTGGCAATTGTGGAAGAAGTTTGAAGAGCCTAGGAGAAGTGGAGAAGCGCGGAATACTGGAGAAAAAGCAAAGAGAAGACACTGGAGAAAGACTGGACTTTTCAGTGCCTGCCTCAGTTTTAGAGGGCCAAAGGGGTACCATCATGGACATGTAGACCTTTGGGACCTTTGGGACTGAAGATGGTAACTGGGCTAAGACAAGTGGCCACTTGTGACTTTGAAGACTTTTCGTTTTTTCGGTTAATCTCCCTTGTAAATAAAACTCTGTTGCTGAACTGAAGAAGCCTCATTTTAAGAGTTCTTTTCCCTATAGCTTGCTATTGGCCCCGTTTGACCTGATTTTAATGTCATGAATTCAAATAAAATTGGAAACAAAGGCAAAACCAACTGACAGAGCCCCATGTGTTGCTTAAAAGCATGCTTCTTTCTTTTTGAATTTGCAATGTAAAATTTTGATTTGATGCCAAAAGGATTACAAAGGTGTTGGATGATGAGAAGAAAACACTTAAATGTCCTGATTTAAAAAGCAACAAAACTATGCATCTTCACATACAGCTGAAATGAAGTACTCAGATCCCTACACACATGCCTACACCTATGGTCTTAATAATTTATGTACAAATCCCTGCTAACCACAGGTCTGACAAAAATGACTTAGTAAATGGAAATTTTATATAATGTGAAATGTTTAGACTTTCACAGTGTGGAGCTATGACTACACTGGACTCTTTATGTCATTGACAAATGAAAGAATTCTTAAAATTCTCAATTTTATAAAATTCTTAGTACTTGCACTGTCATTTTTAGGTTATGGCAGGAAATTGAATCTTTGAGAAATGACTATAAAAGATTTTAAGGAAACTAAATAATTCAAATAATTCAAAGCATCTTCTAAATCACAAGTACAAGTGAAATCCTCAGTTAAAAAGGTCAGATATCTATTTTTAAAATTATTTATTTATTTATATAGTTCACGTCTTTGTATTCCCCAGGGTTCAGATATCTATTTTTTAAACTTCTCTTTATCACTGGTCAAGCTGGTCAAATCACACAAAAAGGGTTCACAAAAGCTCAGAATAGAAATAGCCCTATTTCATGTGTACTTCGCTATTTATCTATTATACCTTAATGCTTTTACTGGTATGGTAGCCTAGAATTCATCTCTTCAAAATCTGCCCTCTTGACAAAAATCAGACTCTAGACATTGTGTATCAGTCATATGATTTAAGGGGCTGACCTAGGTAACTGAGTCAAGCACTAATTAAGTCTGACTCGGTAAAAAAAATCTGACTCTTCCTGCCTATAACCGGTTTCATACTAATATTTAAAACAGTCAACATGTGACATTGATTTGGAATCAGGCTGATTTAGGAATAGGGAGAATAAATAGGCTAATGAGCCTGCCATAAACACTGCTTAGAGGCTTCTTGAGAAAATTTCAACACTTGTTAAGTAAGTGTCATTAGAAGGGAAGACTTTTTTTTTTTTTTTTAACAAAGAAGCATGCAGCTCCATTTGTTACCATTACTGACCATAAGGAAATTACCTAAGGCTAGAAACAATATTATTCTCAGTCCTTCTTGACATTTTTTCAATCAAGTGTGAAGTTCATTTCTACCTCAGGACTTCCAGTTGTACATAGCAATGATTTCTTTGCTATTATCACATTAAGTTGGGTTCTGTTACTTGCAACTGATGTGATTTTCTACCATTTTGTCTATCACTATTCTTTCTAACCTTTGACACCAATTAACTTTCTTGACTAACCAATAGCACTATTTAGTTCTTTATATTGAATATCTGGCTGTCTATCTAATCTCTTCCTAGATTCTTCCAGGAGATATCATCATTTAGGATAGATGTATGAACCACAAGAGAAATTAGCCTATGGGGAAAAGTTGATGTGCCAAAAATGAAGAAACAGAAAAAATGGAAAAACCCTTAAACCTTAGTAATACCATTCAACTGAAGCATTCTAGGTTCAGCTTTCTTCTTATCTGACTATTCTCATTGTCTAAACAATCTGAGCTGGGGCTTTCTGTTGTCTACATTGGAAAACACCCTAAATTAAAATATGGGATGCTGCAAATAAACCTCAACAGTGGAACTGATGAGTAGAGTTGAAAGGTGTATATCATAAGACAGCAAGGATCCCATTACTCTAGACTGAGTAGTCACTCTTGTTCTGTGACTGAATAACATCTGATATGGTACCTGAAGCAAAGACTTCTAAGATTTTTAGTATTAGGGGAAATGATATTAGGAATAAAGTATTGGTGCTTGTTAACTACTTCGTAAAGCTTTCACCAAAAATAAAGAGGGAAGGTTTGGTGAATGCACAGAAGGATGTGGGAGGCAGGAGCAGGAGATAAACTAAGATGTCAACATTTCTGATTAGGCTTCCAATTGAATAATGTACATAGGACAAAGGCAACTAGTTTTGTGCTGATATAGAATTATGTGGTTTTTATACATAAATTCATTTTTCCTGTTTACATGGAGGGCAGCGGTCATCCAAGGGTGGACCAGGGGAAGGGGCAGATGTCAGAGAGATGCCTGTGGCTAGGATATTGGACTAGGGGACTCAAACTCAGAAGACTGGAGTTTTCAGACTGTCTAGATGACTTGCTGGTTGTATTTGCTGTTTGTAAAATTGATTGAAAGAAATCAGATAAATATTTAAGGGAATTGACTACTAATTAAACTCTAAGCCTGGTCAATCTGAAACAGGGCATAAAAAAGACTTTCTGACTTTAACTTTAACTGGACACACCTATCTGCCTGCTCCTCTCTACAAAGCAGGATACACACTCTTCATTAGCATTTACACTGATCACCTTTACCACTTATATGCAAACATCAGCTACCAGCTTCTCTCTGCTTTCTTTCCCTCTTTCAGACCTAAAAAGAAAAACTTTAAAACACAGTTGAAACTTTCCACTTGTGGGTTCTTATCACCATCCCCAGCCTTCTCAAGCAAAATACCAAACCAATCCAAGACTATGAGTGCAGACTAATTTATTTCTAACAAAGTGATTTCTAATTATCCTAATAACTACAAAAGAAACATGTAAGACTCAGATTACTTCAACATTGTCCAAAACCTTTCTCAGTATTGTCCAAATTCCTTTCCCAGATTGCCCAGAAATCCTCAGTCTCTCAGTCCTGATCATCTCACCAATGTCCAGTCAGAGTCCATCTCCAGACACTTGAAGACATGTTCCTTTGACTGCTCCTCCTTGTCTTCCACACTGTCTTCTCCTTGTCACCTTCAGGTAGCAGGAACTCCATGGTGCCGAACCAGCAAAGTTCACTTTCTTCTCAGGCCTAACTTTTGCACGGCCTCTTTCAGATACAAGTCAAACTCAGCAAAACAAACTCCAACACGGAGTTCAAATCTGCAAACTCCTTAACTGCATTCAGCACACATGCTGCCAGCCTGGGTTAGTCAAGGTTTGCAGGCCCCCGGTGGCCACATGGCCAAGCTCACATGGCTCACATCTTTACAAGATGGCCAATTCCCATCTCTCCTCCATTGAACCTCTCTCTCTATCTGATCTTCATATTCGAATCTGAATCACTCTCTTTGTTTGCACACCTTTATATACCCTGATTTCCCGCCTTCCAGGAAACCTGTTTCACCTTGACCATTTCACTTCTTTCTTCCCCTGCATCTCCCTGAAGGAAAATTCCAGCTAAGGTCATTCTCCCATTTTAGCATACCTGTCCTTGAAATCTGCAATTTTAAACAGGAGACAATGGGGGGGGGGTGCACACCCTATCAAATCCATAACACTGAACAAAATTAAGATAGTTCAATCCTTAAAACAACTCCCAGGCTCAAATTCAGACTAGTAGGAAGTGCTAACCTGACTGATTGCCCAAAATGTAGCCATAGAAAACAGGGAAGATGTTCCTGGAAGTGAGCTAAGGACTCATGGGAGTTCTCCTAGATAATAAACTCCTAGATAATAAATAATAAGCTTTTATTATCTCCTAGATATATTATCTCCTAGATAATAAAAGGGAGACTTGTCCTCCCTTATGTGAGGGATGAGGGGGGATGGGCTTGGCAGACTCCCAGGGGTCATGAGATGGGAGAGGGAATTGTTAGACTCCACCTTCTAGGCCTGGCTCTGATCCAAGCCAGGCTAGGAGAAGGGGCTAAGGCCCCCTCAAAAGGTCTGACCCTTTGGGGAGTCCCCCGGCAGGGGATAGGGTAAGTCTCAGGATCTTAGGGTCTATGGGTCTCTGGGCTAGAGGCCTTGGCCTCCACCCTTTCAGTGTCCAGGAATGCGGGTGGGGCACTCCCAGGGGTCCTGAACTGGGGGAAGGGATTAGTAGGCTCTGCCTTCCAAGCTTGGCCCTGAACCTAGTTAGGCTGGAGGTGAGAGTGGAGGCCCTTTTGGATGATTCTGGCCCTTGGAGAAGAGCTCTAGCTCTAGCAGCCTACACTGCTGGCAGGGCTGTGAGAGTAGGGTGTGTCCTATACCACTGGTGTCTTGGGGTCTCAGGGCCTTAGATCCAGGAGTCTCAGGCTTGGGGAAAGGGTTTTTACAGTGTTACTCAAGATAAAATGAGATCATAGGTGGCTCCTATTCCAATGCAACTGGTGTACTTTTAGAAGAGGAGATCTGGAATAGACAAACAGAAGGAAAACAATGAAAAAAGACAAAGGAGATAAACTACAAGTCAAGGAGATAAGTCTGGAAGAGATAGAACTTCCTTTTCCAGCTTGTTTCAGAAGGAAACAATTCTACCAACACCTTCACTTCAGACTTTAGGCTGACAAAATAAGCACACTACACATCTGTTGTTTAAACCATTTAGTTCATGATAGTTTATTACAGCAACCCTAGAAAGCTAATATAGTACTTGTACTATGTCTCTAGGAAGTGGGTAGTTCTCCTTAACAGATTAGTCACTGTTAAAGTGTTAAACATTCACACTTATTCAATTGAAAATAAAAAGCATTTACTCAACTTTACTGTGTCCCAAGAAATGTTAAATGCTAGATTTACAGAGATGAATAAAGTAATCACTCCAGTGTCAAATATCTGTTTATTCATGTTGAAAATAATTTAAAGATGTTATTCTAAAATAACTTAGAAGAAATTACATTTAACAAGCAGATTTCTGTCATGAATGCGAACAAAAATAAATGTTATGTCCATGAGGGGAATAACATAACTTCATCTTAATATATTTGATAATTCAGATGGACTGTTCTATAGTCAGTTTTCATTGGTGAGGCTTTGATTCAAAAGATTTGCAAAGAACAATTTTTTAAAAGCTGTTCAAGACAATCAATTAAATTCCTTATAAATAGGGGTTATAAGGTGAGAAAAGTATTAAAAATATTTCTATCAAGGAAGAGTAATGTACAAATATTTTTAGAAAGTGATTCTTGTCCTCACTTATGACAATGAAAATAGAAAATAGAGCAATAAAAATATAATTTTAACTAGAAAGGAAGATGTAGGGAAAATAATTCCTAAGTTATGAAAGGAAACCAACACTAGAAAAGAATAGTTTTGAACATTTTCTATATAGAAAGTTTGAACTTTTGTGCTGGGCTTTAAAGGAGATAAGGAAGTTTCATATAAGCCATCATTGGTCACTATTCATTTCTCTTCCTTGCTCCAAGCCATGAATTAGATCTACAAATACTTGCCAAGGAAACACAAGGTTCTTCTTGCTATCAAGTCTTACCAGCCACCCCCTACTCCCTGACAACCCGCCTTGGGACAACTGGTGATAGAACCATAAGGTTTTATGTTTCATTTAGTATTTATTCTGAATTCTTAAGAGAGTGTCTTAATCTGATAAACTGTATCTATTTCCTGGAAGCCACAGAACAATATTTTGACAATTGAATTTTTTAAGAAACAGGATTTAATTAGCAAGTAACATTTGACTGGAGTATGCTGTTTTGATTCTTTCATGCAAAGTTAAGATAAGTATGTGAAAACGTTCTTTGACCAGCAGCTTTCCTGCCCCCCTGGGAGGATGATGCAGATGTCTCATCACCCACTTTCTCCTTTTGCAGGACAGTAGCCTTTCTGCCCACCTGTGCGGATACCTGTGTGTTTCTCTACTCTCTTTCTTTGCAGGGCATTACCAGCTGCCTGTGATCATGTGGGCCTCTCTGAACAAACCTGTCCATTTCTCCATTTTGCCTACAGGAGTCTGTGTGAGCATTCTTTCCTTCCCAGTCCTTTATATAATAAACCTGTCTTTTTGGATAAAGGGTAAGGAAGGGGAGAAGAGGAAAGGGGAGGAGAGATAAAGAGAGGGGAGGGGAAGAAAGGGGAAAGGAGGAAAGGGAGAGCCATTCTCCTCTGGTAAGGAGAATGAAGCAAAAATAAATATCTATTTGGCTTGTAACTAAATTACATCTATCATAATTAATTATTGAGTTGAAATCTAAAGTATGCTCTCTTTTTTGACCAAGCAGGGTGATAATACTATATTTAATATATTATATTGTATTAGCTAATGCTATATTTAATATATTATGTTACATTAAATGTAATACTACATTCAAAATATATTTAAATACTATATTAAAGGTGATAATACTATATTTACTATATTTAAAAATACACATTAATAAATGCATTACTAAATACATTAATAAATATATTATTAAATATAGAAGTACTATATCTAATGCAACAATGAAGTGTTATTATATTATTTATAATGTTATATTATTTGTGTTATTATATATTATTAAATACCACTAGATTGTATTATATTAAATGCTATTTAATGCTATAATTAAAAATATTATATAGTCCACTAATACTATATTTAATGACAACATCCTCTGAATTGAGATGTCCAAGAATCTAGTCTATGAAGGAATTAATTAATTAAGAAAGATTATTGATATCTTAGCTGTTGTTGAAGAGGAAAAATAATATAATTGAGGATAACATAGAAAATCGGTCACATCCTAGAAACACACTTTTAAATTTGGAAGTGACCTCTCCATTACCAGTTAAAAATTAAATAACTGAGGCCCACTGAAACTTAGTCACTTTCCTGAGAGAGTGGAGGTTTTAGGATTACATCAAAGTAGCCTCATTTCAAATACCTCCTTGATACCACACTTAATGGTGACAACTGCACAACAGTAATCTCAGCGGTTTGCAGCAGCAACAGACTCTTTCTAAAGGAATCTAGTCTAGAGTAAGAGAGATAAAAGGTTTGCAAACTTTTTCTACAAAGGGTCATATAGTACTTATTTTAGGTGTGTGACCCAAAGGGTCTTATAGTACTTATTTTAGGCATGTGATCCCACGTCTTTGTCTTTTTTTAATATTGTAGTCTTTTACTAATGTAAAGCTTATTTTCATCTATTTTTTAATCCAAGTAACACTGGCTTACATCACTGCCCATATTTTTGCAATATAAGATCTTCCTGCCAGTAATGTCACCAATGTTCTCACTACCAAAGCACCTAGTATACCACCAAGTCCACTGAGTCACGCTCTCACTTTGTGCTCTACTCTCCCGCTTCACTCTTCCACTTGACTTCCGTCTCTAAATGCCTCAGTTCTATAACTACTAGTTCAACTGTTAGTTGAAACCCTAGTTACAGATATGTGTGTGTATATAAAAACCAAGGGGAACTGTGCATTCTCATTTTTAATGGATTAATGCCATTCAATTATGATTTGTAGATTTGTGACTCTCTGCCACAAACCACGTTATATACAAAGTCAGAGCATTTCTCTAAGGAAGTCCCTCTAAATGAAAAAAAAAGAGTAGTGGAAAAATCAAGGCACCTCCCAAAATCTCTGAGGGGTAGAGTCATAGAAAGTCTGGTGATCAAAATCCTCCATTTCATTACAAAATAATTTATTAATTATTAGAGTAAAATAGAACATTCTAGTAACAGTGTACTATAAATTATTAATATAGAGCTCCATTGTTATATAAAAGACTTTTACTAACCTCTCTCAAATACACTAACAAAAATTTTAAACCACTGAATTTTCTCAAGACAATTTATCTTACATGTCTAATAATGAATACATTTAACGACAAACTTATTTTGAAGGCCTATTGGATATACAACTGCTCTATAGGAAAGAACTTTAAAATTAAAACTAAGAAGATGGGTTTTGTTTCCAATCTGATACTAAGTGATTAGGTTTTTAAAATAAAAATCAAATCTCAGGAAATGATATCACACTGGTGAAGTTCACGAAGATAATCAAACCAATAAAAACTGTAATAGATCCTTATACTAAGTATTCAATGTTCTTGTTGAATTATTTATTACAAAGAGTGACTGTATAAAATCAGAAGAAATTGTGCCTTCTTTCATTGAGCATTTTATTCATTTAGGGATTATAAGTTGAATAAAATAACTGTGGTCATGAGGTTGTATGCTTACACATTATGGTCTTAAATAGAAAAGCTATTTAGCTATTTGAAATGTATTGACATGAAACTGGCAGTATACTAAAAAATGAAACAAGTTGCTCAAATTACAAAAATAGAATATTTTTTCTAAGGTCTTTTAAATTTTACTCCCTTTGTGACAAGGTGATGGGAGAACCTCAGGATAGACAATGATGTAATATGTGTGTGTGTGTGTGTAAATAAAATTAAAATTAAAAAAATTTTACACCATAAGAAATATTTTTCTTTCAATGAAAATTTTCATTCATAATCTATCTTATTTATACTTAAAGAGAACCCACAGCACTTTACATTTGGCTAATAGATCTAGTAAAGAGAAAATATAATATAATATAAACATACACAGGAAACTGCAAATACAAGTTGAATTTTGGTTTTGTTTTACACTCCTTTGAGCATCCCAATCAGAGATTCTATATCACTTCGATCTTCTCCTATTCTCATCTGGATATCTCATTCATTCCCATGATTTCAAATGCCATCTTAGAGGCTACCTTCAAATATGCTCTCCACCCAGTCTCTCTTCTCCTGAGCAGTCAATATTTGTCTTCTCATTGGCAATCTCTTCAAGAAGTTTATCTTTAAAAAAAAATACAGGAATGTAAAAAAATGCATGAATGTGTTATAAGTTAACAATATTAGTTTATACATCATACTGTGAGTACAAGAGAGTCATAAAAACTGCATAGAGGAAATAATACTGGTGTGGATGTTTAGGGAAGAAGTGAGACGGGGAGGAGGTAAATTGGTATTGCAGGGAGAAAGAATAATGAGTTAATTTCCCAAATCATGAATCACTAAAAAATAGTTTCCTAAAATATGGGTCCTAAAGTGCTGTGTGGGAAAGCAATAGAAACCACATAAGGACTAGCTAATGATGTTCTGATTTGTTACTTCAAAATTCAAATGCTTTCCATATTTCTTAAGTAATATTGCAGCAATAATGAGCTTTTAAAGGACTTTTTAGCAAAGAGGAGAGAGAATTTGGATGTAATAGGGGAAACTCAATTTTTATTTTAATATTTAGAAATTTTGTATCCATTTTGTAAATATGAAGACAGGGAATCAAAGAGATACCAACTTTATAAACCCATGCCAACAACAGCCTAATTTTGACTTTTTGTTATATTAGACAAACAAGCCCCCCGTTTAAGACCTATTAGTTTGTTACTCAGTTACTTGTGACTAAAAATAGTCCCAAACTAGTAATGAATGTTTAAAAAAGAAAAATCTAGCTAGTAATACAGTTTGATAAGTAAAGTTATATATGAAATACCTTTAAAATGCTTAATTTGATTTTGAAATTACAGCCTTGAAAATAACACCTAAATGTCTTTGAAAAATGCACATCATAAGTTGAGTGTTTTAGCATAGTTCTCATTGTCTCTTCTGTTAAATATCATCCTGTGGATAAAATTGTGTCAAAAATGAGGAAATTGTGATTTCAATAGAGTATATTTGTCAACCCTGATTTCAGAGAGACCTCTTTAAATGAAAAATAGAGAGAATAAAGGTAAAATGTAAAATTAGGATCAGTGAAAATTTCGAATTTATCCATCCAAAGGCTTCAAAGAAACTATATTCCAAAATAACAGCATTGTACCTACATTTTTCAAAGTTAAGTAAGATTTACAGACCTTGCAAAAGCCTGAGGTGGTAATGTCAGAGTACATTACAAAATTTTGTTCCTACTTTTTAAAAACTCCAAAAGATTTATAGAATCATTTTTAAAGCTATCTAAAAAGTATAATCAGAACTTTTAGCTTTTCTTTGTTATACTTGCCTACTAGTGTTTTATAAGTGCACTGTATAACCAATCGCTATTTCCTAGAAATGCTGAATAAGTAAAACAAATATTCGATAAGAAACCACCAGTCTAATGAAAAATAATACTGGAGACATTCTAAAAGATCAAAAAAGGAATTGCTTACTAAAGATATTTCTAAGGAATTTCATTAACAGGAACTGTTCTATATTAGTAGAATTACTCTACATTGAAGAAAATAATCTCTTCCTTATTATTTTATTTTCACAGACACCGTTTAGTCAGGAAAAATTTAAGAGGTTAAGAAAACATTTATCTAGGCATGCAATTGAAGGATACACAGATGAGTGAAACAGAAGTCCTCCCTCCAGCACAGCATTAGCCAGAAAACCTAGATCTAAACCACATACTAGAGCTCTGTCAAGATTCGAGCTTTCAGAATCTCAGGGTGAAAGGACAGACCCATGAATGACTTTGTTTGTTATTAAGGAGCTGTATTTAACTCATACCAATTAAACGGTGACTGCTAGTCATGCTCATAGGACAACAAATATATCAAATTTAGTAAAGTCGTTTGCCAATGATTGCAATCACTAATCCCAATATCATTACAAAACAAAAGAAATGACAGAATGCGGCTAAACTATCTTTTAGGACTTTTTACTTTAATCTGGGATTGCTATTTTAAGGAGTTAACGTCAACAAGTATTGACAAGAATGTGGAAAATAGGAAATTTTGCACACTGTTGGTGGGAATGTAAACTGATGCTGATACTATGGGAAACAGTATGGAGATTTCTAAAAAATTAAGATGAAATACCATATGATCCAGTTATTCCACATCTGGGTGTTGACCCAAAGAATATGAAAACACTCATTTGAAGAGATATATGCATCCATTCCCATGTTCTATGTTCACTGCAGCATTATTTTCAACAACCAAGATACAGAAACAATCTAAATGCCCATGGACAGATGAAAGGGTAAAGACAATATGGTATATATACATGATGGTGTACTATTTAGCTACAAAGGAGATGAAATGTTGCTATTTGTAAACATGATGGACCTAGAGGGCATTACATTACAACAAGCCAGAAGGAAACAGACAAATACTGTATGATCACACATATATTGTAAATAAGAAAAGAAGAGAAATAAAACAAAACAAAAGCAAACTCTTAGATTTTAAGAACAGCATGGTGATTACCAGAGGGGGAAGGGGAAAGAGGTGGTAAATGGGTTAAAGGGGGTCAATTGTACAGAGGTGGATGGAAACTGAACTTTTGGTGGTAATCATAATGCAGTGTATACAAGTATCAAATTACGGCGGTATAAACCTAAAACCTATGTAGTGTTTTCAGTCAGTGTTACTCCAATGCAAATTTTAAAAAACAGCAAAGTAAAAAAAAGTCAATGTTTCCTCCTCTGAAAGTTTATTTCTTGATAGTGTCTTGAAAACAAAGATGATGATACTTATTTGAAATCCATATGTTGTCTCTTCACAGGTATGTTTTCAGTTATAAAACAATCTAAGTCATATATATGCATACTTACAGGAATGCATTACAGAATTCTTATAGTGGTCCTTGCCAGAATTAAAAATTATGGGTAATTATCACTAAAGAAATTAATCACATCCTCTATTAGATCATTAGAACAAGAATTCCAAAACTATAGAACCAAAAATATATCCATAAGTCTTGTACAAAAATATTTGCAACAGCTTTATTCAAAATAATACCCCTTCCAAAATAGAAATACTTCATATGTCTACTATGAGATACCTGGATAAATAAACTGTGGTATTGTGGTAGGATGAACCATGATTCCTCAAAAGATTCATTCATTTGGAACCAGTGGATCATTATTTGGGAAAAATGATCTGTATAGATATGAATCTTGAAATGAAATCACCCTAGATTAGCATGGACACTATATCCTAAATCCAATGACACTGTCCACTTGAGACAGAAGAAAGACACAGAGACTTAGAGGAAAAAGCCATGTAAAGACAGAGACAGAGATTGGAGTTAGACTGTCACAAGTCAAGGACTATCTGGAGCCAACACAAACTGTGAAAGTGAAGGAAAGATTATACAGTCTGCACAGAGAGATTGCACAAGAGACTAGACCTGCCAATGTCTTGGTTTCTGGCTTGTGACCTCTGGAACTGTGAAAGAATACATTTTGATTGTTTTAAGTCACAAAATTTGTGGTAATTTTCCATGACTAAGTCTGTTATTAGTTTCCCAGTAAAATGACCTTTTTAGACATATAAGAGTCTTGAAATCATCCTAGATTAGCATGGACACTATATCCTAAATCCTTTTAAGAGACAGAAGACACAGAGACAGAATCCTTTTAAGAGTCAGAAGAAGGACACAGAGACTTAGAGATAAAGGCCATATGAAGACAGACGCAGAGATTGGAGTTAAACTGTTACTAGTTTCCCAGGAAACTAATAACAGGCATAGTCATACAAGCTGTGGTATATTCATACAACAGAATACTACTCAGAAACAAAATAGAATGAACCACTGATAAGTTCAGATACATTAATGAATTACATAGTTAAATGGAAGAAGCCATAGATCCCCAAAGTCAGACATACAGACATTGTATAAATATTTATATGAAATTCAAGAACAGACAAAATCAATCAATAGGAATAGAAATCTTAAAGAGTAGTTTGCCTCTGGGAGTGGGAGGTAGAGATTAACTAGAGAGGCACATGACTCAGCAACAGATGTGCTACCTCTTGATTAGAAAGGTGATTGAACAAGTAGATATATTTGTCAAAAAGTACATATTAACTATTTTGAACTAAAGCACTTGGAAAATAGCAAATATAGGAGAACAATGACATTCCTTCTTTCTCTTAAAAGCAGGCGATGAAATTCCTTTTTGAGCAATGTCTTCAACAGTCTTTATCAAGATCAAGAAGTTAAGGAGATAATTATATATAAGTGGGTCTTGTTAAAATAATTCTTCTTTTTCTTCAGTCTCCCCATATACTTTTGTCACTTTACTACAACCTCCTCCTTTGCTTAACCTAATAGAAAGTAAGTTGGGTTTAACCATTTCTTTATGTCTTTGTTTCTTACAATTTGTATTAAATTAGTATGCTTCTCTCCTGTTGATGTGTCCTATATCAATTAAATTTCAGAACCTAAAAGGGTAAAGGTTTCCTTCTTCCACAGAACTTAAAAGTTGGTAAAGGAGAATTGAAATGGAGAATTTGCAACAGATGGAACAGGGCTATGTAAACTTCACTAACACCTGTGTGATCCTACAGACCATGGGGAAATGCTTTAGTGAATACCTAAACAACCTGGTTGGATTCTTTCTAGACTCAGATATCAAAGAGGCCTAATACAATGGTATTCAAAGGGGTTGAGTGTTTTTAAGTTTGGAAGTCAAAATTATCAGATAGACAGGTTTTTCTCTACTTTTAGAATAAATACCAAAATCCTTGAATGATCTCCGAGGTTGTGAATATATCACTTTCTACATGTCAGCCTTTCTTCCCCATTCAAAATCTCTTTTCAGAGTTATGGTCAGACTTTGACAGCAGTGGGGGAGATCCTAAAAATGAGTAAAACAGTTTGGGACCACAGGGATTACTTAAGTAATAAGGAGTCATTCAATAAATGCCTAAATTAGGCGTGTGACCACAGGACTGAAGAATTGATGGATTCCAGGATAAATAAAATGCTTATTACTCAATGAAACACTATATAGTAATAAAAATCAACTATGACTATATATAACATGGAATGTCAGAAACAGAAACAAATAATTGAGCAAAAGAAATAAGACACAATCACATCTACATAGTATGATTCTTTTCATATAAAGTTCAAAATAGGAAAAAAACAAAACTATGTTTTGGGTATTCTTATAGATGGGGTTTAATAAAGAAAAAACAAGGAAATGGATATCATAAGAGTCAAGGTAATGATTATCACCAGGTGGAAGAGTGAGGCATACAGCATCAGCTGTGTATTGCATGTATATGATAGCACAGTTTTAAAAGAAGTCTTAAATCAAAGATGAATTTTACAGAAAGTTGAAGTAAACATACTTATGATTTCTATACAGAAGGAAAGAAAGAGAACTTAAGAGTCTGACAATGCTAGATTTAAGCATTGGTTCTGTTCTTGTTAGTCTTGTGACCTTCAACAACTTATTTAATATTTCTAAGGCTCAGTTCTTATTGTGGGAACTAAAGGAACTATTAGCCATGATATCTTCTGTTTGAATATCTCTCCTCAAAAGAGTCATATCTTCTCACTGATCAGCTGGCTAATGCTTCCTCAAATTACTGAGTTCATGAAATGAATTGTAATTTGCTGTGCTCTACTAATGTCTATTGATTTCTCAGCACTTTACAAACCAGGTGGCTAGGATTTCCAGGAGATAGAGAATATTAAGCTGCTGCTCTCCTAGTCTATGATTCTCATATTTGTATCACAAATAAAGAGAGTTCTACTCACAGGGTGTCAAACTTATAGTCCTGTAGAGAGAACTGAAGGTTTGCATTTCTGATGAGTTTCTAGATGATGCCATTGCTATGGGTTCAGGGACATTATGGAAACTCTGTGGATGACAAATTGAGATCCTTTCATTGAACAGGGACAGGAGAGCGATTCTTTACTCTCAGACTCTCAAAGTATAATGGAGGGAGTCTTTTCTTAGACAGTTAGAAAAAGAATGACTCTATCTTCCCATGTTCCTTTTTCCTGATGGAAGGTGACTTTCTCAAGTCACAGAACTCATATGTGTGTGTGTGTGTGTGTGTGTATGAATACGTATATAGTAACTACCCTCAATTATATATGTCAGAATAAGGGTATCTGAACAAAGATTCCCTCCAAAGGGTCTCTGGTACATGCTTTTTGTTGCTGAGTAGCTCCAGTAAGGATTTAAGAGGGAGGGAAAGCAGGAAGGGGGAGGTTGGAAATGTGTTCAAGCTATTTTCTCCCCAGAAATTCCTGTGAGAGTGAAAGGAGATTTTTTTAATTCCATAATGCCTGGGACATAAAGAGTATCAATAAGTATTATTTATTATTATTATTATGACTTCTACTTTTTTGTCAAGGGTATTTGCATAGATGGCTGCATCATTACACAGTATGTAGATGAACAGGTTTATCAGGAAAGCGACTAGCTTAATTCAGAAAATTTTAATATTTATACATTTAATATCATGTTTCTAAGGTTAAAGTTGAGGAATTTAATAGAACAGAGTTAACAAGTCATAGGTGAGACAGAGGACATTGAGCTTCTTTTGTTTGAATGTTCCTGGAGTTTCTTTGAGAAATGGAGAGATGACCCACTTTGAAACCTAACTAGTTAAAGGTTATCACAAATGCTAACAGTTGGCCAGCTCACAGAGACTAGCTTTTGAGAGCAGGCAGTAAGCACATGTCAAACTTGTGATGGGCTTTGGCAGAAAGTTCTGACAAACCTCTCTCATTCTTTAATAACATAGGTCCAAAATTTCTAAACAAAGTTCAGTCTGAACCTTGGCTTTGCCTCCTGTGGGATGGGGAGTGGGGCATATTTTGCAATGCCTCATTAAGTATTTCAGGGTTTTGCTTTCTGTGAAACAACATGTGCTCTTTTAAGGCAAGAGATTTTTTTTGCCTATTCCTATAATTTAGTATTTATATTGTAACAAGCCATTCTAATAATATTTCTATGCTCTACATACTTTCAAATGACTCATTTACATACATTCTGTGAGTTATACAGACCTCTCTTAAAGTAAAAAAACAAATTATAAATGTAAACAAGGTAACTAAAATATGATAAAAATTTATTTGTAAAACTTCAGCCATTTTGTGGCTTATTAAGGTAAAATATGGACTTATAGATTTAGAACATCATCAACATCAATATTTTTAAAAGAGAAAATGCATGAATCTAGACAGCTGCCTCATATCATGCACAAAAACCAACTCAAAATGGATAAAAGACTTGGATATAAGACCTGAAACCATAAAACAGATAAACGAAAATTTGGGCAAAACACTCCAAGACTTACACTTCAGAAACCCTTTTCAGGACACATCTACAGGTGTTAAAAATGGAAGGAAAACATAAACAGCTGGGACTACATCAAATTAAAAAGCCTCTGTACAGCAAAAGAGGTAATAACCAAAACAAAAAGAAACCCAACTGAATGAGGAAACATCTTCACCCTACACACAAGTGATAAGAGTCTGACAGCAAAGATCCACAAAGAAACTCACACAACTTAATAAAAACAAAGCAAAAAGCTCAGTCAAAAAATGGGGAGAAGAAATAAAAAGACACTTCTCCAAAACAGAAATACAAATGGCTAACAGGCATATGAAAAAATGCTCAACATCATTTGATGCAAGTCAAAACCACAATGAGATACCATCTCATATCTTAGTAAGAATGGCCCATGATTTTAAAACAAACAAACAAACAAACAAACAAACAAACAGAAAACGGACAACAAGTGTTGGTGTGAATGTGGAGAAAACGGAACACTCTTCCACTGATAGTGGGAGTGCAAACTGGTCCAGCCACTGTGGAAGGCTGTGTGGAGGACCATCAACTACTGAAAATGAAACTACCATTCAAACCAGCAATCCTGCTTCTGGGAATCTACCCAAAGGATACAAAAACTCTCATTCAAAGGGACACCTGTACTTGGATGTTTATTGGAGTACTATTTACAAAGCCAAGATATGAAAACAACCCAAATGCCCTCAAATTGACAAGTGGTCGATTGAAAAAGATGTGGTATAATTACACAATGGAATATTATTCTGCAATCAAAACCAACAAATACGAAGGATTCGTGATAACTTAGACTTAGAGGGAATCATATTATCAGAAATAAGTCAGAAAGAAAAAGACAGAAACCAAGTGACCTCACCTATACATGAGATATAGGAATAACAAACAAAAGGCCAGGAGAAAGTCAAAATAAGCTGACAGTGGATCTGGGGCAGGCAGCTAGGGAAGGGGAGGGGAGAGGGAAAAATTGGGGAAGGGAGGAGCACAGGAAGATCAAGTTTAAGATTCACAGGTGATAGGGTAAAGGGAGAATCCCAGGAATGCAATGATGTTTTATAAATATATGCAATATATATATAAAACATATACATATATGTAAACAACAAAATTATTAATAAAAAAGAAAAAATGCATTTGTTAAACTCATACAATTCAGTTCAATTTAATTCAACATTTATTTATTTTGTGACTGGTAGGTGCAGGAGATACAGAGGTGAATAAACCATGAGGCCCTTGTTCTTTTTATATTATCAATCATTTTGTTGTTTACATATTTATATCTATCTCTATCATCTATCTGTCTGTCTTTATATTACATCATTGCATTCCCTGGGGTACTCCCTCTCTGAAAACTCTCCCCAACAACCTTCTCCCTCTCTGCTGTCAGCTTACCTTGAGTTTTTCCTGACCTATTGCCTGTCACTCCTACATCCATCTATAGGTGAGATCATATAGTTTCTATCTTTTTCTTTCTGATTTATTTCTGCTAATATGATTCCCTCTAGGTCCATCTATGCTATCACAAATGCATCATATTTGTCAGTTTTGATTGCAGAATAATATTCCAGTGTGAGGTCCTTGTTCTTTTTTTTATTAAATAATTTATTTATATAGGAATTTTACATTTTTCTAATCCCAGGGATTCACTGCCCCCCACACTCTTCCTGACCATTACCCTCCTTTCTCCCCCACCCTGAGTTGTGTACTTCAGTTGGTGAAATTGGTGGTTGAGTTGAGTTGATGGTTAGCTTGAGTTGGTGGTTAGCTTGTTTTGACTTTTCTTCATGGCTTTTGTTTATTTTTTTTCCTATATCTCATATATTAGTGAAACCATTTGGCTTCTGTCTTTTTTTCTTTTTGACTTGTTTCTGCTAATATGATTTCTTCTAAGTACATCCATGTTATAAAATCATCAAATTCATCATTTTTAGTCAATAAGTAATATTCCATTGTGTATACATACCACATTTTTTTCATCCAATCATCTGTTTTGGGGCTGAGGTCCTTGTTCTAGGAGCTTATAATTTTTTTTTAATCACCATGTTTATTTGTTTCTTGTTTCTTTATTGCACTAGACTCTGTCTAGTCCCTAGGGAAAGAGGTGGTGACTGGCTCTGCTAGGCATCTGAACTTGGAGTTGTCCCTAAAGAAATGGATTTCAGGTAACTTTTGAAAAATAATAAAAATTGGGATGGGAAAGTGGGGAGTAAAGTATGTAAGTATGAAATTAAGGAGTAAAGATAGTTGTATTTCCTTGGTGGTTAGTAAAACCCTTTTCAGCAACTTATTTAATTAATATAAAAATCTGATCCATCTTTGTGTGAGGGCAGAGGAAGTATGATTGCTGGAAAATATTAGGGAACAATTAAATATTATTATGTCAAGGGGGTAGAAAAGAAATTGGGGCTTGTGAACCTATCAATATGATCTTTAGAAGGGAAAATATAGGAAATAACATTAATAGTTACACACAAAATGTGTCAATTTACATGGCAAAAAGTGGTTAGGATAATAACTTATACAATAACGTAGAAATTTTATACTATGAATGTTACTAAAGCAATGGACAATATATTATTTATACATTATTGAATAATTCAAAGAAATATGAGTTTGTAGAATTTTCATAATCAAATTCAGTTTTGGAAATTTATTTTAAAGCTTACAGTGTTTCAGTTTGCTCAGACTAAACTTGGATTTTACTTTTAAAATATGTAACTCACAGGTTTAAGAAATCAAACATTAATTTAAAATAGCTTACACAGTCATAAAAAGAAGGAAATTCTGCCATTTATCACGACATGGATGTGTCTTGAGGGTATTAAGTGAAATAAGTTAGAGAAAGACAAATACTTTATGATCTCACTTAAATGAAGAATCTAAACCAACAAAACAAAACAGAACACAAAGGGAAAAATAAAGCTCTACCAAGGTCGTAGATACACAAAGCATACAGATGGTGGCCAAAGCCTGAGGGTGAGGAGAGAAATGGGTGAAAAAGGTCAAAATACACAAACTTCCAGTTTTGAAACAAATAAATCACAGAATGCAATTTATTGCATGGTGATCATAATTAATACTGTATTATATATATATGAAAGTTGCTAAGAAGAGGATTTTAAAAGTTATTTTAAGAAAATAGTATTGCAACACTATACATGATGAT
Organism: Uropsilus gracilis; assembly: GCA_004024945.1. Classification (NCBI taxonomy): domain Eukaryota; kingdom Metazoa; phylum Chordata; class Mammalia; order Eulipotyphla; family Talpidae; genus Uropsilus; species Uropsilus gracilis. Next base: position 23,918 of record PVHY01017797.1, read on the forward strand.
GAATTTAACTCATCTTGGGGTGATAATTTTGTAATTTTCTTTGCAAATTACATTTGTGAATATAGAAATATTGACTCAAAATGTTATATACTTGAAACTAATATAATTTTGTATTGTCAATTATGCATCAACTTTTTAAAAAGCTTTTATTCACACACCTTCCAAAAATGACTGATAAAAAAATTGTTCAGCCTGATTTTATAAGAATATGTTTTTCAAAACCACCAAACTTAAGTTCTTTTTAGAAAATAACACAACAAATATTCATCATAAACTTTGGCATCAATTTTTAGGGTTAAGCACTGAACCAAGTCACAAACTTCCCTTAAAATACATTGCTTTTCCCCCCTCGGTTTTATTTTTTAATTTTTTAAACCTATTTTACTATATATAAATTTTACCTCAATCTAAAAAATCATGAAAATGTAAAAACTACTTAACCTTAAAAAAAAAAAACTATCAAACCAATTTAAAAGTAAAAAAAAAAAAAAAGCAACTATATTCATCAAGCTAGCATTTTGTTATTTTCACTCTCTCTCCAGAACCAATTGAAAATACGTTACAGACTTCATATAAAACACATACTGCCACTTTTGGGTCCAATTTATGACCTTTTTTAAATGGGCTCCATATTTTGAAAATGAAAATTAACAATTAAGCTCATTACTGTCTATTTTTCTTTCTCTAGTCACCTGTTGGCAAATTATATTATATTATGTTCTACTTTTTACTGTATTGATTTAAAGAATATAGTTCAACCACTGCTTCTTGATCTACCAATTTTTATAAAATTATACCAAAATGTTAACTCTGGGTGGTGACATTAACTCTGGGTGGTGACTCTGAATGACAATATTTGTGTAATAAACATAAGGAACGTATAAAATGCCTAACTAATAACAAAGAAAACCCATATTCTAGTACAAATGTTAATTAACCTATTTTGTTGTTCATGATTATGGAAAATTAAGAATTATCAGATAACTGAGGAAAAACAAATGTATCAAAGAAAGGTACAATGATAAAATATAAATAGGAAGGAACTGAAGATTAATTCAGAGAATTAATGTTCAAAGACTCCAAACTTAGTATATACAGAAAACAAGAACAAGCTATATAAAAAGGAGAGTACAGGAAATAATTCTTGGAAATTTCAAAAGTGGTTGCCAAAATTAAACAATTCAATGGAAAAGTTGAAAGGTAAATAGACAGGTATGAAAGTCCTGGAACACACAGCAAAGAGACAGATAGGAAATATGAGCAAAACTCTCCTCAGGGATTCATTTGGCTTATGAAAAATTTCTACCTCCTTGCCACATTAAATCGTCTGAGTATTCAACTTCTCTGTTACCTACTCTCTGCTCCCATTTTTTTCATTTATCCTTTCCTTATTCCTGTATTTATTTATTCCTATTATTTCTTTATCCCTCTATTTTCTATATTTACTTCCTATCAAGTAGTACTTAATATGTGTACAAGTTAGCTACCTAAAAAAAAATCTAAAAATTCAGGTTGATGATGGTCTTCCTTATCAGGGAAGGATCGATTTTTTTTTTTTTTCTGAGACTAGGTCTTGCTATTTTTGCCTGTGGAACCGCAGGCTCTCATTGCCCGGGGTACCACAGACTCAAGCAATCCCCAGCCTCAGCTTCCCAGGTAGCTGGGATGACAGATACGTGCCACCACGCCCAGCTATTTTCTTTGGACCTAGGTCTCCCTACGGGCCCCAGGCGGGACTCGAACCGCAATCCCTAGCCCCAGCCGCTTCATAGGCTGAAGCTTACAAGCACGAGCCACCGTGCCCAGCCGGGAAGGATTGATTTTTTAGTCCTCATACTTCACTAGGTCTGGGAAGTAGGAAGCATCTGCTTCCCATGGGAAAGGTGCTCTACTCTGGCCCACAGGGATGCTCACCATTTCTTTTTTTCACTCTCCTTTCTTGATCTTCTAGTCAAAGGCACTGAGGATATATTTAGGAACAGGAGACTATTGTTGTAGCAAAGTTGCAATCATTGAGGTTTTCTCTTTAAGATGAGAAATATTTAACACCTCTTTATACTCAGTTTTATATGAAACCAATTTCTGAACAATGGATTAAGTCCTTCTCAGATCCTATGGTGTGCCAAATAGAAATTCAAAGAAACAGAAAACAGATCAAGGGGTAGGAATAATGAGTGAAAGAAAATGTGAAGAAGAACAAAAACCTAAAGTGCATTACTGAATTTATTTTTTCATTATTATGAACATTTAAGGCATGGTTCATGAATTTATTCATTTAACAAGTGTTTATAGAATACCTGTTAGATGCCAGGCAATGCATGCTGCTGGTTTATAGTCGTGAACACAACAGAGAAGTTCCTGACCTAAGCACAGTGACAGACTATAAACAAGTAAATAAAATAATTTGTAAAATCATTGTAGATTGAATGAAAAGCTATGAAATAAACAAGGTCCTATAATCCAAAATAACCAGAACATAAATAAGTGAAGTGCTCAAGAAAATCCTCTCTGAGAAGTAACATTTAGATTGCCTGTGGGAGCTAAACAAACTCCAGTCTGCCTTGTGCTCTCCAGAAGGGTAGCTTTTTAAAATTCACATAGAATCCCTGTGTGAGTTAATGTGGAAGCCATAAGGATTTAAGCTAAAACCTGAAGGATGGAAAAGAGTCAGCCATATGAAAACCTGTGAAGAGAGCGTGTCTGATAGATACAAGAGCAAGTACAGAGGCTCTGAGATAGGAAGAGCATAATGAATTCTGGGAGAGCATAGGAGGCAGGAGGGAAGAAGTAAGTGGAGAATGACAAGAGGCAAAAAATGAGTTTGGACAAAGAAGGAATGAGAAATGCAGAATTAGCTATATAGATTTTGAATTTTCCTAAGTGCAGCAGAAAGCATGTCATCATTTTAAGGAGGAAACTGACAAGATCTGACATTTTTAAGGGTTTAGAGATACATTTTGAAAGACAAAATAACAGGTACTGGAGATGGACTGAATGAAGAGGGGGAATTTGTAAAGGAGTGAATGAAAGGGGGAAGTCAAGGACAATTAGTTAAAGGACCATTTATTGATGTGGTAAAAAAGGACATTCAATTTTAAAGAGAGATTCATTTTGGTCAGTTAGGCTTGAAAAGTCTGGGAGACATACAAGAGAGATGTCAAATAGTTATTTATAGATGTAAATCTGGAGCTCAAAAAGGAAGTCTAGCCTACTGATATAAATTTAGGAATTGTCAGAAGATCGGTTTTTAAAGCCCTCAGAGACTGGTAATAAAAGTGAAAAGATGTGAAGGAGAATGAGCAAGAGGAGCCAATTATTTAAGAAAGCTAGAGTAGCATGTAGTATAAAATAGTATGTATCAAAAAGGTCAATTATGAGACTTCATCCAAACTGAGGGTAGAAATGAGGGAGTCAGCCAAAGAGAGGTTGTCAGTTACATTTGTAAAAGCAGTAGATTGAAATTTGCCACTTATCAAAAACATTGATTCTTAGACGACAGTATTGCTGTACTCTCAAAGTTCTAAGAGAAAATCATACTGGACTTAGATTTCAATAGTCAGACAAAGCATTCAAGAATGGAGACAAATTTGGAACTTCTCACCTTTTTGACATCTTATGCACCTTTTCAGGAAAAAAAAATGTGGAAAGAAATGTTCCAACAAATAAAGAAAGAAACATGGCAATCCAGTAATAAAAACTGATCTAGGAAAACAATAAAAGGATATACAGAAGAGCAAATAGGCCTTCAAGGTAATCAGTAGTAATTAAAGGGAAAAGTATAAGACTCTCAAAACAACAGTTTTATACAAAGGGGTCCAACTGTAGCTATATTTTACTTGATTTTTCCCCACTTAGATACAAAGGATATTTATGTGAGTACAGAGATCACTACCCACATCTTTTAATTACAGATTCCAAATGTATTTATAGTAATTACTATCTACTAGTGGCATTTGAGTTGAATTAGTGGCATTTGTGTTATTATTATTAAACAATTAAAATACAGCAAGAATTGTTTATAGTGTGTATTTAAAGAGATACATTTTAAATTATGCCTAATATATATTTTAAAATAAAATCTATCTTTTTTCACTTAAAGAATCTCAAAAGTTCTAACTGAAAAGCACATTTGTAAGTGCAAAGACTCTAATAAAGAAATTGATCAAAGGAAAGATCTTCAGTAGTGTATGCAGAACTGAGTTTGGAGGTGAGAAGTAGGATGTAAAACACAGCCCCGTTGTGCAAAGATTTAAGGCAGTTCTAGGACTACAAAGAGTCCTACTTACAAAGAGTAAGTGAGCTTGTTTTAATTTAATCTTTCTTTTTTTTTTTTTTTTGAGACTAGGTCTTGCTATTTTTGCCCGTGGAACCGCAGGCTCTCGTTACCCAGGGTACCACAGACTCAAGCAATCCCCAGCCTCAGCTTCCCAGGTAGCTGGGATTATAGGTGCGCGCCACCACGCCCAGCTATTTTTTTGGAACTAGGTCTCACTACGGGCCCCTGGTGGGACTCAAACCGTGAGCCCTAACCCCGGCCGCTTCATAGGCTGAAGCTTACAGGCACGCACCATGCAACCATGCCTGGCCCTCGTTTTAATCTTTCTTTGATACTATATTTATGGGATCTATCTCTTCTCCACTTCTATGTTGAGATTAACATATGCCATATTGGATACAGTTCACCAGTTGATTCTTCTATTGGCCTCATTTGTGTCATTCATGTGTCTAATTTTGCACATTTGGCAGTCTGTTTTGAGCTAAATAGCTTACAGTGGCTCTAAAGTATGTCTAGAAGTTTGCACTGCTTGGTCTAGGAGGCTTCATCTGGGAAAAAAGTCATCTTTATTACATGTGGCCTGTTAGTTTCCAGAATTAGAATGGACTTCTTCCTATGGCAGTCTTAGGGGAGTATTTCAAAAGGGGAGATTAAAACAACCTTTTTTTTGGAACCAAGGTTTGGAGTCATAAAACATCACTTCTGCCTCATTTTATTAGTCAAAGAAAGTTTCAGGACAATCCAGGTTCAAGCTGTAGAGAAAGATACCACCCCATCCTTACTTTAAATAATTGCTAGAAAAAGTTCAACTGTATCAAAATCCACTTGCTGTAGCTCATCAAATTTCATCATTGTGTTTGGCAATAAAAGGTTATTAGAGTCCTTGAATATAATTTCAACCATTGTGTGCTTTTGAGTGGTTTCAAAAGAAGTTATTAAACTTTTTTGCATCATCTCTTTGTGCAATATTTCTTATGCACTCATATGCTATATATTTCCAATGACCAATGAAACAAATTATCATAAATTGGATGATATATAATAGTATATACTTAAATATACCTATTCTTTTGGGCTTCTGGAAGCCCAAAGTCTGAAATGGGCTTTTCTGCGGCAAAATTAACCACTACTTGTGGAGCGTGTAAGGAATAATGCATTTCCTGCCCTTTCCAAATTCTGGAGGCTTTATTCATTCTTCAGCACTGGACTTCAAATTACATCACCTTTCTTCCTTGCATTGCCATATCACTTTTCCCCTACCTATCTTTAAATCTCTATCTCCATATATTTTATATGAACACTTTGATTACATTTAGAGTTATGTAGGTTTCCTAAACCCAATTCCAATGTGCATGTATGAAGGCTTACACACACCAACAACCAGTTCTCAGATACTGGCAGGGAATCAATTCAACTCAATGCTGGCACTGCATACCCAGAGGTAGCATCAGATTTCAGAGGCTAAGAGTTCCAAAACTGCCTTCTATTTCAGATACCAGCTTCAAGCCCAAGCAGTTACCTGAACTTCTCACCAACCTGCTAAAGATTGCAGATTTTTAAGATTGCTTCTTGGTCTTCATGTGCCAATCACAAGTGCAAATTGTTATCTGTCCTTTGGCCAACTGGTTATAAATCAATTGTTTCTATCATCCCCTCTTTAGGTTTATTAGTTTGCTAATTAGTAGTACGCAGAACTCATTGAAGCCATTTACTCACTAGATCCCTAATATATTACAAGAAATACTAGAGGATACAAGTCAATAGTTGGATGAAGAGAAATATAGGATGAGGTCCTGAACAGAGTTTCTGTCCCTGTGTAGCACATTGAAGTGCTCTAGATCACTAACCTGGAAGCTCTTGGAAGCCTCTTCCTTTTTTGGTCTTCCATAGAGGCTTCCTTACATAGGCAAAACTGATCAAATCACTGACGTTGGCAGTTAAATTCAACCCAGACCCTCTTTCCTCTCTGGAGGTCCTGGTAAGAGACTACAAATTCCAGACCTCAATTACATGGTTTCTCTGGCAATCAGCCTCTTTTCTTTACTGTTTACCAAAGTTACCTTCATTAACACTTTGAGAAACAATTTAACACTCAACACTTAGGAAACAGGCTTATGGGAGCTGTGAATCAGGAACTATGGATAAAGACCAAATATGTATGAGAACGATATAATTTAGTCATCTGAATGACTGAGAAAATCCAGAATAATGTCTCTGTCTAAACATCCTTAATCTATTGAAAAATGTTTGAAGTTTCTGTTCCCATATAACATTTACAGGTCCTAAGAATTAAGAGCTGGGCATCTTTGGGAGTCATTAGTCAGTCTACCATAATGATCATCAAGAATTTTTTTTTTTTTTTTTTTTTTTTTT